>WUAM01000305.1:109140-119849 GCA_024336885.1 Actenoides hombroni
CCTCCCCTGGCCTCCCCTGGCCTCCCCTGGGCTCCCCTGGCCTCCCCTGGCCTCCCCTGGCTCCCGGGCCTGCTCCCTTCCCGCCGCATGCTCGCTCGCAGTGCAGTTTCCTTGAGCTCGGCAATCCCGCCTTGCCGGTTGCCTGTGACGGCTGCAAGGCTGTCCCGGGCTGGGCCCCCGCTAGATGGTACTGCTGCTGCACCGCAGGAGGCAGGCGGGGCTGGGCCGGCTTCGCCCGCGCCCCTCTGCTCCCAGCGCAGGCCGCGGGGCCTGGGCGCGCTCGCTCCCGCGGCTCCCCTGCCTCGGCAGCCCTGCAGCTGCCGTGCTGGCTGTGCAAGGGCCCGGATACGCTGTAGCGTGATTCTGGCCTCTCCTGCTTCCACCCCCTTGGCTACACAACGCTCCGCTCCGCTGTGAGCAGGGGCAGTTTGTCCGACCCGCTGGCCCTCGGGCTGGGGCTGCGGTTGGTGCCGCTCCAGGGAGCTGCTGGGAGCCCCCGCACCACTGCCAGCTCTGGCCTGGAAAATGCTCCAATGGCTTCGTGGGCCTGTGGGCACAGGACTGCTGCTGAGCTGAGGGCTAGAGTTTGGGTGCTTTTGGTTTTGGGGCATGATGTTGAGGTCAGGAAATAGAAATTTTACTGGCCACTCTTTCTGAGGCAGAACGGAGCACGTGGTCTATTCTGGCCTTGAACCCTCTGCCTGTGTTGGCTGGTGATGGATGGGAGGCTTCCTTAAGAGCAGATTGATTTGGCTTTCATGTTGTGAGACTGCAGAAGTAGCTTTGGGAATGGCTGGACCCCTCCTTTCTCCTCCATGCTTGAATGCCCCTATTTATTTATGGCAGGCAGGCTGCCCGTGGGCAGGCAGGCAGGATGTGGCACATGCTGTGGTTTATGCTGCTCTAGGGGCTGTTCTTTCACTGCAGCATGGTTTCAGCCTCTGAAATGCCACAACAAGCAGAGGTGATTTTAGTTTTTCAGCTCTCATCCAAGAAAAAGCCCCGGGTTCCTTGCCTGCAGTCCCTCGTATCAGAACTGTACCCTGGTGTCTCACTCCTGTGCCAGCATCTCCCCTTCACACCTCCTTGCTCTGTAGAGCCTCTGGGATTTCCACCAGTGCCCGCTGCCTTCTCTTTTGAGCATGCTCAGACTTGGGGCTGCTCATGCCGATGAAATGAGTAGGCAGGAGTTCGAGCAGCCGTCCCTCACCGCAGCCAGCATTCCCTTGGGCCAGTCAAGATGAAAGAGGTCAAAATCTTTCTTTGCCCGGCCGTTCCTAGCAGTGAGAGAGCCAGCTACAGTGTTCTGGCAGTGCAAATCCTGAACCATGCTGGGGGTGGTTTTCCTTCCTCAAAGAAGTCCAAGTGGGCTCTGTCACCAGCTACACAAAGTGATAACTTTAGAGCAATGAGAGTCACAACTGGTAGCTGGCTGACAAGTCTTCTTTTCTCAGGAGAATAAACCATCATCTTTTGCAAAAGGGAGGGCCCGTGTCTTGTTTGGAGCAATAAATCCCAAATGTGGGCTGTGAAAGGCAATGCCAATGTCTCATCAAACCTATCTTAGGCCTCTGCAGAGCAGCTCTTATTTACATGTACTGCCTAGAGAGGGTTCTCCTAAGTGTGTGCTGTCAAACGCAGGTGAGTAGATGATCCGAGACATGGACTGGAGCATTTGGGCCTCTCTGGATGAATCCATAGGCTGTGGGATCTCCCGAGAAGCCTCGTGGTTGCTGGGATGTAGCTGTTCCTGGAAGCATCAGTAGAGCTGGCTTCTCTTCAGATACCTGTGTAGCTGCCAGAGGTGGGATAAGAAATGACATCCATGAAGCTGGAGAGTGATTTATCCTCTAAAAACCATCAAAGCCTTGTCCCTTGCCCCGGACTGACAGCACTAAGGCAGCAGAGGCCGTGGTGGGAGGCTGGAATAGCAGGATAGCACTCTGCTCCCCAGGAGTGGAAGGGAGGTTGCAGGGACAAGCGGGAAAGGGAAGGATGGAAAACAGAGCCTACAAAGGGGAGTCACTCACCACTGTGACTAACTGTTCCTCTTGGAAAACCTGAAGAAAGTAATCTAGCAGCTCAGAATTACAGTAAATTACAGGCCTGGTTTAGTCTGTCTGCAGAGTGCTTTCAGCCTCTATTGATTTCAGGACCAGGCTATGAATTGCTGCCAAACAAGGGGCTGGCTGGTAGCTGAATCCTTAGGTACTCCTCTGCACCCGATTCCTCTCTGTCCCAGTTGCTGTCAGTGGCTGTGGGTGCTGTCAGTCGGGCCAGCAGGGTGGCCACTCTACTCCATTTTACCCCCTTGGAAATCCAGAGGAATGCCACAGATGCTGGAACAGCCCTTTCAAGCTTGCATCAGTGTAATGGAGCCCCTCTTCTCCTGTGTACATCCAGTTCCTGGTCATTCTCCAGTATGCTCCTGAAGGCAGCGGGATGCCTTGAAGCTCTGTTGGAAAGAGGAGGCTCTGTCCCTCTGCCACCCCCAGACACACACCCCAAGGGCAGCTCGCTGAGCATCTCTGTGCTGTGTGCCTCTGGTCCCTTCCTGGCTGACAGCAGACCAGTTTGGGGGTGGAGGAGAACTTCTCAGCCCAGCTTGCCCACAGAGAGCTGCTCTCGAAGAGACGGGCAGGCTATTGAAACAGCCAGAGCTCCGGAGTGGAGAGGTTTGAGAGGGAGGATTGGATTTGCTAATCAGGAGGTGCCCGGTGCCCTGGGGTGGGACAGCTTTATTCCTAACAGTGAGTCATGTGGGCTCAGGCTGGCAGCCTTGGGGGAAGGTAGAGTGTAAACAGAGAGAGGATTTGCCCTTAATAAGAGATGTAGTCCTGTAATCGAGGCAGCTCCAGTCCATGAGATATTCCCAGACTCCAAATGCACTTTATTCAGCTAAAAATCTGCTGGGTTTGCTCTGTTCTGCAGCTTTTCTTCCCTTATTCTCCCTTGGTCTTTCCATATCATGCTGTGGCATGTAGCCTTTCCTCTCCCCTGTTTCATGGGCCTTCGCTCCATCTCTGGTACCTGTTCTGTGGCTTTTGGTGGGATGATCTCCGAGCTGGGAGGCTTGTTGCTCTGTGTCTTGAAGTTAATGATAAAATACACAATGTGATACAGAGCAAAATTACCAGGGCAGCTTTCTGAAAGAGCTGCTCTCTTGGGTGATCAGATGGACTCAGAATGTGATCTGCAGGGCTCAGAGAAGCTCGGGGACCTGCTGTGGGTGGCTGGGCTTTGCTGGGGGTCTGTGTGCGCTGCCTGGGAGCTCTGGAGTGGGAACAAGCCTGTTGCTGTGGCTGGGGACTGGGGGCTGGCAAGGAGGGACGGGGGGGGGGAGAGGGGCAAAATGAAGCCAAGCTGCCACTCGCCTGAGGTTGGCCAGTGGGGCTTTGGAGGAGGGACACTGAGGAATAAGTCTATGGCTAGGGGAGAAGTGTGGAGGAGCAGCGTCGTGGGGGCTGAATCTAAATCCCAAAGGATGGACACATCACATGAGGAAATCCTCAGCACCAGCCTTGAGCATGTGGGGGAAGGGGAGGCAAAACTAACGAAGATAATATAATTGGAGGGATGTTTCCTCTTGCTTCCATTAGGTACTCAGACACATGAGAAGAGTGAATAGCCTCCAAGACCCAAATAACCTTGGGAGTTTTACCAGGACCTGTCTCTGTGGTTCCCTGTGGCACAAATTAAGTGACTAATGATGGTTACCCCCAATTAGCACAAAACAGCTTAAAAATTGAGCACCTTTGAAAAAATGGAGCTGAGTCAAATCCTTACTCCAGCATGTGCTGTCTGCTGCTGTGTCTGCTGAGCCGTTTGTTTGTCTGGTGAAGGGGGGGAAATGTGAAGCTGGAGATGAAACCAGGCTGAGAAAAGGGCTTTTTGTATTCTCAGTCTCAGCCTTTCCAGGTGGGTTCCAGTAGGTGCCAGTCTCACCTTGTGGAGCAGGGGAGAATGGAAAGTGCTAGCAATTCTTCACAGAAATATGAAAAAATACAGCACAAGAGGGGGTGGGAGGGAAAACGAAAGCCTCTAGGAAAGACCTCTGTTCTTTGGGATGCTCACTTCATTTCTTTTTCTGTGCTCAGCAAAGTTTATCTTGAGCTTGGCAGCACAGACCAATCTCCGCCCCGCTCTTTAATTAGTGTGTAGTAAAGGGAGAACGTGTTGGGGGAAGGAGAAAGAAACGGGATATTGTGTTTTGATGCCCCAATGGGTAGAAAAATGCATGGTTTCCAAATATGATAGTTAATGCTTAATCTGACAGACTGTCTCTTATCAACAGGCTTTATGTGACACCCCATTACGTGATAATGGAATCCTGTATGGAGACCACAGGAGACCCAGTTCCATTCAATTAACTTACAAAGCAGCAAACCTCTGAAAGCATCTTTGTCTTCTCTTTTCCCCACCTCTTTCTCTCCATTTTTTTTTTAACCCCGAGAAAATGATAGAGTGAATATTTCTATTTTGTTTTGCAGAGGATTAGCAGCAACTAATAGGATTAATATCCCGAGTTGTGTGGCAAAGGGAACGTTGTTAATAGGGTGATTATTAGAGAATTATATGGAAGGGCAAAGAAATGAAAGCAGCTGAAAGCAAAGCGTCTCTGTGTTGGAGAGACTGCCATTTCTGTGCGGTATCCCAGCTGCCGGCCTGCCCGTTCTAGCTCATAATTCTTTATTTCTCAGGCTTATTCTGCCTCTGGGATTGACTTCAGCAGCAGCACAGGGCAGGCAGCGATTTCAGAGCCTGGAAGTGCTGGCTGCCAAGAGCCGGCGTCTCCTCCAGCGTTAGCACCGGAACCCTGAAAGCAGAAGGAAGGTGAAGGATTTACGGGTACCAGGTAGTCCACATTTCACCTGGCATTCCGGGGATGCCTTCCAGCTCTGAATGGGCTTCTGCTCCTGAGCAGTAACTCCTCGTGACCCTTCCCCTCTGGTGGGTCGGCTGTGCCCGTGGCTGTGACTGCAGGCAGGCAGCGGGGCTGTGAGCGGCCGTGTCCTCGGGGAACCGTTAGTACGGGAGCACGGGCAGCTCTGTAACATCTGCTTTAGCCTCTATGAGCTTGCAGGGCCAAACAGAGCTGGCAGGAACCTTGGGGGGCTGTGTGCCATTGCTGGCAGGTGTGAGATAGGCAAGTTCTGCAGAGCAGTGGGTGGGAAGGCCTGGAGCTCTGGCTGACAGCGGGGAGAGCGTGTAGCTGCATTCTGCTCCGAGCCTGCGGTCCTGAGGAGACTGAAGACCACTGCTTGTTTCCCAGCCCCAGTATGTGTGTGTGGGTCCCATTCACCTAACAGGCCACGTGTGAGGCCCTCCAGGAGGGACTCTCGGGAGAGAGGTTTCAGCAGCAGCAGCGGAGCACAGCTGATGCGTGGAGATTTTTGCTGACATCTGTCTGAGAGTGTCCTTGTGCCCTGCAGAAATCCTTCAGTCCCAGCCACGAACTAGAGTCCATAGCAGGTTACTGGACAGGGAACTGGCATGAAGGGCTTTCTGCCTGAGAGGTGTTACCCCTACCTCTGTATTTCCAGATGCCTAGAGGTGTGTAGGCCTTCAGAGGTGGTTGTTGTAGTGGGCTTTGTCTGAGCAGCCGACAGGGATTTCTCCCCCTGAACTGGATCCTCGTTACACCGTGAGTCACAACTATTTATATCAGCTGCCCATCTCTCCCAGTGGCAGCTATTTCTGGCTACCTGCCTTGTACACAGCAGAGATTTAGAACTTTTTTTTTCTTTTTTTAAACTGAACCTCCTTTTAATTCTTTTTTCAAGCATTTTTTTTTATCTTAGTTTGTTTTTCAGCAGCTGATGAGCTGTCTGGAGTGGAGTTTCCCTCACCTGCTGCTTGGCGTGCTGCTGTAAAAGGGATAGCCAGTGCTATTTCTTCAGCAGATTCAGCTTTGTCTAGAAGAGTGTGTTGCCACAGAGTAAGAGTGTCGTGCCATCTAGAAATGAAAGGCTACAATGAGAAACAGAGCACTTTGCATCAGTCATTTTAAACACTGTAGAACTGCAAGCCAGAGTGGAAGGTTTGCTTTGTTTATAGCCCTTGTTACCCGAGGAACTCTGCAAGCAAACAGTAAATAATCCACTCCTGCAAGTAGATCAAAAAGGACTGACCTTTTTTATTGAAAAGAGAAAAAAACAAACCACATTCATTCTCCTGTCCTTTGTCAGGACTGGGATTTTCTGTTTACTTCCCACATCTGAGTCAACCAAGGGATCTCCTGCCTGCCTCGGGCTCTCAGGACTTGGGCTGGAAGAAGTTGTGGAGGAGCTGTGTGCACTTTCGAGGAGGATGATGATGAGGAGGAGGAGGTGCTCTGGGACCTGCTGGGAGGCTCCTGTAGCAGAGCTGGTGTCGGTGTGGCAGGGGCAGGGTTACAGCTGCCGGCTCAGCGGGACTGCTGGGCTCACCCACTGCAGCAAGCTCAGCTGAGGGCTGGCACTGCTGGGACAGGAGTGTCCCGTGAGGCTCAGGCCGTTGGACTCTGGATGCTGACCTTCTCTCGGAGAGGTCTGAGGGGCCATCTTTGCTAGTGCGTGAGGCCAGCTGCTCTGAGGCAGGACGTGTAGGAACAGCAGGCCGGTGCTTTACCGTTACCTGTTTCACCTCTGTGGAAGGTAGATGTCGACGTAATTTAAAGATAAGTTCACTTATGCCAGGCTATGAAAAGAGTCTTCAGAACACCCTCAAGGTTTCCATTTAATTACCAATTGCAGCTGATTTCACAGAGCAATTTCTAAGCCTCCAGCAAGGCCTTGTGGCAGTTCTTTCATCTCTCAGGCTTATTGGGAAAAGCTGTATTAAACGTCTTTTAATCCTGCCTTGGATGCACTGCCTTTGATCACCTACAATTTTATACGTCTGTGCTCAGGCTCACGTTCCTACGGATGTGCTTCCCCAGCCAAATTCTTTAAACTGTGTCCATTGATTAGAAAGTCTCTTCTGACTGGTATAAAGCGACTTGCAAACTTGACTGGAATACCCTGGCTGTTTATGACGCTCCAGAGGGTCTGGGTGATCCGACCGTGAGTCTTCACATTGCTGGGCAGGCTGATGAGTGTCAGTTCCTTTATTTTTTACTCCGTGTTTTCTTCATAGAGGACAAGATTCTGCAGAGCAAAAGAAAACAGTAAATGTCCTTGCATGAAAAGAGAGAGCTTTAGCCAGATCTGGGATGAGACCCTTTTGTGTGTAACTACAGCCTCAGCCGAGTGTGGGACACAAGAAAGTGGGGTGTTCCCAGGGAGGATGCAACAGTCTACACCCTAAAAAGCCAAGATTTCTCCAGTTCATTGAGGGCGATGTCAGTGCAAGGAGCTGAAGCTCCGAGCTCTTAGTCTAATGTCCCAGGTACAGGACACTGTGCCCCTGATCTCTTCTTTTGGGCGGCTCAGAGTAGTGACAATCGGATCGCCCTTGGGACGCAGCTGCGCAGTGCCGCAGTGCCAGGGGAGCGGTGCCACCTCAGGGGCAGGCTCTCCCTTCCCCACTCGTGGGGATCCCGCCGAGGGCACTGCCATCTGGAGAAGGCCTCGTGTCCGTCGGGGAGGGAAAAGCCAGGAAAAGGTGCACGCTCTTCCGGGGTGGGTACGGGGAAAAGTTGCACCACGTACAGACAAGCTCCGCAGAACAACCACGAGCGCAGCGAGAAACGCGCACAAAGCTCCGGTGGGATTGCCTGTCTGGAAGAGGCAAACAAGCCATGGGCAAACTGCCCGTGTGTAACTGGGGCCCAGTGGCTCCGTGTGAGCACCTGCACTCAGGGGTGCATCAGTGCTGTCCGAACGTGTTGGTTTGCACTACAGCAGTGCAACTGAGCGTGGGGTCATGTTGAGGAGGCCTTGGGTTTGCTTACTGGAGCAGGAACAACCTTCTTCCCAGGAAGTCATTATCTTGGTACTCAAATTGAGAACAGCCAGAGAGGTTTGTGAGCTAAGCAGCCCATCTGAAAATAGCTCAGCTCTGTAGGAAGGGCCAGGTCAACTGCCAGATGGGTCAACTCCAGCCCCTTGCTCTTTCAAGGCCAGCATATTTTGCACTTTGCAGCTTTTACACGGGCTCTTCAGCACGGGCCGTTATCAGGCAGAGGCTCTTTAGGTGTGTGCCCCTAGATGCCCAAGAGCCCATCATGCTTATAAAGAAAACATGACATGTTTTCTTCTGCTCTTTTTTTGAGGTCTTGGATGCAGCTGCTCTCCCCTCCCCTTGAAGGCTTGAATATCTGCATGCAACTGTGCTTTCTGTACCGTGGGAATGCCATGAGATCCTCCATAAACTCTGCTTTCTGCACAGCAGATGAACCCCTGGTTTTGGCTGGGGGGGATGAACAAGGCTGATTTCCTTTCTCTTGCTCTTACCAGAAAAGAAAGTGAATCTAAAGGAGTCTGATCCAAGAGCTAGGCAGAAGATCCAGCACTGGCACGCTTGCCAGGTCTGATAGAACCGTGATCTGCTGTGTCAAACGGATGTGAGGGGCTGAGCTAGGTGACAGCTTGCTGCTGACGCCGAGCTGCGAGGGAGCTTTGCCTGCTCCTCTGGGAGCTGGCAGGAGAAGCTGTAGCAATACTGTGGGGGTTTTTGGGGAAACAGTTTTGTCAAAATCAAAACATTGAACGGAAACCTGATTTTTTCCAGCATCATTTTAGACTGGAATGTGTCAAAACAAATGCTTTTGTTTTGATTAGAGTGAGATGCTTACAGTTTTCACTCTACCTTGCAATAAGGAAACGACAGATTTACCATTTTTTAATTTACGTTGCTGCTTTTTGGATAATTATCAGAAATGTGGAACTGCATGCTTCCAAAGTGAATTCTTGCTTTTCTATTCAGAGCTTTTCAGTTTCTGGTTCATGATGAAAGCAGATGTGGATGTTCAGCCAGAACTACCTCGAGGTGGAAGCTCCAGCGTTTCAGATCCTCACCTCCAGCCCGTGCACGTTTCCTTGAACTGATGTCTCCTTGTGCAGGCATCTGGAGGGGCCATCCTACAGTCTGCCTGAGGCTGCTCTGGGTATTTAATGCTTGTGCAATTGAAACCAAAAGCCAAAATTAACTTTTTTTTTGTAAGTGGAGAGTATTTAATAATATTTAGGTGTTTTCTGGACAAGCAAGGCAGAAGTGGTGGTCAAAATGCAAAGCAGAAAGGTGCACTTTTGCCTGCAAAAAAGGAGCCAGTAACAAACTTGGTGTCTTGGTGTAGCCAGTTAATCCTCTGGTTCCACCTCGAGCTTGGCTCTTTCCTTGAGACAGGAGGAAGACTCTGTCCTTTTTTTCTTCCTGCCAGTCTGACAAGGGCAGGGTTGAGTTGTTGGACTCAAACTTGGCCGCAGAACATCACGATAATCTTAACCACCACGGGTTTCATTTCTTTCTAGCCAAGCAAAGTGGCTCTCGTGAAAATACTGCTGAAGTTAATGTAGGATATCGGAGTTTGCTGTTCATTTTGCCCATGGTTTACTAGGTTGTGCCTATGGCCATGCCTCAGTTTCCCTTTCTCTCCGTGGTCTCCGATCTCATGCTGTACTGGTGTCTTTGTCCAGCAGAAGTTCTGGCTATACACTTTGGGAGTGCAGCTCCAGCACCCAAAGCAGTTTTGGTGCCAGAGGTCGGAGTGGGGTAGAGTGTACCAGCCAAAGGACCTTCTCTTCCTTTGCTGTGATCAGAAGGGTGCTTACCCTGGGGCCTGAACTGGCCAAGTGGCTGCCTGTTTGCAGTGAGCACCCAGACTGTGAACTGGTACCCAGGGCTGTTTGGATGGGTGAGTGATGGGGAACAGGTCTGACAATTTTCTGCCTACTTTGAAGTTCCTGCCTGGAAGAAGAAGAGCAGCAAAGGTGAAATGGTGTGAAGGGAAAGCAGAAAAGGAATAAAAGGAAACAAAACCAGTATCTTCCCTCCTCCTGCTAAACAACTGTTGGGCAAAGGGGGCAGGCAGCACAGAGCACCCCACGTTGCTTGGGTCCCTGCTGACCGAAGCAGTATCAGGTGTGAACAGCCTCTCCTGTTTCTGGACTGGAGCCCCACATAAGTCCTCTTTGGCCCCTCTGGGACAGGGCTGGCAGGTCTGTCTTCCTGATAGATGATCGAGGAATTGGAGACATCCCATGAGCCTGGCAGAGGAAGGATGCCCAGCTGCTCGCCTCCTTGTTTCATGCAACCTGTTCTCCACATTCAGTCATTTCACACCCCGGAATTTCAAAACTGTGTGAATAAATCACAGCCCTGACCTGCCATGAACTGAGCTGCTCTCAAAGCATGGCTGAGTGGAGCAGAGAAAGCTGGTCCACCTTCCCGTTCTGTGTGCTGAGCAGCTCTGCGTTGCAGGACTCGGCCCCAGGCTGGGGGAGCAGCCGCCCTGCTGGCCCCTGGCTGGAGGGGCTCTTTCTCTCCTGGGTTTCTTGCTAGCAGCTGAAGATGTGTTTGGCTTGGGTTTTTCGCAGGTTTGCCCCTAGGCTAATGGTGATTCTTGTCTTAATTGCTTTTTAAAGCATGCAAAGCTCCATGTCTGCCCCAGATAGCACTGGGCTCCTGATACACTTTCTATTTTCCCAGCTATCTTTTAAATGAAACTGGAGCAGAGCACTCCATTTGCTGGAGCTATCTGATTCAGCAAGTTTCTCGTTTCTGCTGGGCAGGCATTATCATGTTTATCACTGGCAAAATTGGGTGGCTTTTCCACAGGCTTTGGGATT
>WUAM01000305.1:126227-158445 GCA_024336885.1 Actenoides hombroni
AGGGCAGCCCACACAGGAACAGATCCAGGTGGGGCTGGAAAGTCTCCAGAGAAGGCGACTCCACAACCTCTCTGGGCAGCCTGGTCCAGGCTCTGGGTCTCTGCAGTTGGAGCTGGCACAGACGTGCAGTTCATTGGTCATCACAAAGAAGGAGCTTGTCCAAAATTATCTGAGGCCTTTTACTGAGCAGGCAAAGTGGAGGGAGATCAAGAAAGCCCCTTGGAGGTACCTCAAGCCCCTTTCTTCTTCCTCTAAGGCTGCTGTCTCTGTTAGTTCTCTGCAGAAGTGTGTGATGGCCACAGCTCTCCCTGCCCGCGTCTCTTCCCCGGGCACGCTCAGCAGCGGGGGTTCCAGCTGTGCTCTTCAAAATAGAAATAAATTAATAGTTTTGTGTGCCAGGGAAGGACCTTGGGCTCCAAACATTTGGCCTTTGCAAACCCTTCCTCACTGCCTGCTCTGTTATCTGCGAAACAAAAGCGAATCAATTGAGGAACACTGGCCAGCAGCACTCCCTGCAGTGCCTCTTCGCATGCCCCTCTTTGGAGCAGTGACCTCCCAGGGGTCAGTGCTGTGCCCTCTCAGGGGTCAGTGCTGTGCCCACCCAGGGGGTCAGTGCTGTGCCCTCCCAGGGGCCAGTGCTGTGCCCTCCCATAAGGTCAATGCTATGCCCTCCCATAAGGTCAATGCTGTGCCCTCCCAGGGGTCAGTGCTGTGCCCTCCCAGGGGGTCAGTGCTGTGCCCTCCCAGGGGTCAGTGCTGTGCCCTCCCAGGGGGTCAGTGCTGTGCCCTCCCTTAGGAAAAAACTCCTCTCCTTCAGAAATAACCAAAGAGGGTTTTTTTTGAGGAGCTGGGCCCAACCTGTCTCCCAGGAGAGGTGACACGGTGGTGCCATGGGAAGGATTGGCTCCAGGGCTGCAGCTCCTGGGGAGCACACATGGTCCCAGCTCGCTGTCTCCTGTCCTGGGCACCAGGCTGGGCTCCTCACAGAGCAGTCTGAGCCAGCCACTCTTTACTTAGGAAATGGCAAGATGTCTCAGCAAGGCATCGAAATCTGTGCTGCGTGCTCAGACTTCAAATCCCTGCCAATAATGCAGTTAAAGAAGGGATTATAATGGTGCATCACAAATAACAAGGGTTTAAACCATCTTAAGAACACTGTACTCAGAAAAAGAGAGATTGTTTGGGTGGTGAAGCCCGCAGGTATGAAGAAAGGCTTTTATTTCATGTACCTATGCACTTGCAATAAGGAACTCTGCTGTGTGATATGGGTTGTTAAAATGAATTTATCCTGGACTTAGGTGTTCCTCTTGCTCTAAGGAGTTGTGCTTGTGATCGCTTTCTGCTTCCTTCGAAGCTGTTCAGCCCTATTCAGGAGCAGACAGAAGAAGGACGAGCGGGTACCAGGGGTGAAAGGCGACGAGGAAATCTGCCCTTCCTCACCTTCTTCCCATCCTTTTCTCCTCGGTTCATCACCCAAGCAGGGCCCCCAGCAGAACTCCCATTTCCTGGTTTACATCAGAGCCCATCCTGCCCCCCAAAAGCCCGGCTGTGCCGAGCTGCCTCGGGCCCTTGAAACGCCCAGGAGCCATCCACGCTTCTGTCCCTGCATGGGGGGGGCTGAGTGGTTTAAATCTCAGAGTAAAACAAGACTGTCATATGGGAGGCAGGAGCAAGGGTGTCAGAACACGTTAGTGCTGCTCTGAACCCTTGCTTTACCTCCTGCTCCCCCTTCCCTCCCGCACCCCCCCAGCCCGGGTTTGTGCGGAGGGAACCCGCTGCTCGCTCCCTTCGCCCGAGCCAGGGCTGCTTTTGTCCCTCGGGTTTTTCAGTAGTTGAGTAGTAGAGGCAAGAGAAGATGGGGAAGAAGAACCTTGTTTTTAAGATAAGAAAACTATCTTAAAAACCAAAAGATGAGTAGATCTGAGGCATCTAAGAGACGTATTTATCTGAGCTGGTGTGTGGTTTGCTTTGTGCTTTCCCTTTGCACCAGCTGAAATACCCGGCTTCGTCTCGTTTGCCAGATGAGAACGGCAGGCAGCAGAGGGGGAGGTGATCAGGTCTAAAACAAGCAAACCAAACCAGCTGCTATTGAAGTGCCATTTCCAAGGCAAAGGTAGCCCTGCTGTAAACACCCGTTACTGCGGCACAGACTCTGATACCAGCTCACTTCTGGTGTAAATCCTGCTTTGCTCTTTGCTCTCTGTGCATCTTCTTTGGTGGAGTCTGACTTTTGCTTGCTGGCTTCAAAGAAAAGTGATTCCCCCCCCTGCCCCAGTACTAAACTCAGCTCCTGCGGGTTGATCTCTTCCTACGTTTAGGTGTGTGAACGCTGAGGTGCAGGCCAGCTCCTCTGTCCTACACGGCATCTACCTCCTCGATCTGGTACCCACCCCTGCTCTGCTGTAACTGCGACACTGTCCCAGAGGCACCCGGTTATGGATGGAAGTGGCCCAGCTGCCTGCAGAGATCAGACAGAAGAAAACGTGATTTGCCATCCTCGTCGATCTCCTGACACACAGTGCTCACAAAGGGCAGGGTGTCGAAATGCTTCGACTTGAATCAGAGAAGAAAATAGGCAAGAAAATGGGTCATAATGGAAAGGACTGGGGTGGCGAGGGAAAATGCATTAGAGATGCTGCAAAGTTCCCTGCTGCTCTGCTGGTTACCAGCTCGTCTCCTGGAAACTGGGGAGTTTCTACATGCTCGTAAATCCCCCAAAGGGCAGCTTTCTTGTTTCATTCTACTTCTTGAAGTGTATGTATGTCCACTGAGCATGGAAATAAATAATTTTTTCATACCCTGCACAGAGTGACTCAGAGGAAGATTGCTGAGCAGACACGGGTTCATTATTGCAGCAGGACTCAAACTTGCCTTCCCAAGTCTGTGACAACTTTCTATCCCAAAGAAGTGCGAAACACCTCACGTACTACCTAGACTATGTGTGCACGTGGCACAGCTGAAAAGCACCTAAATCTGTGAAGGAGGTGGTACAATCTGTTGTATGTTGAAGGACTTCATTGGAGAAAGAGGCTGAACAATGCACAACCCTCCTAGGGTGGCATGGAAAAAAGTTCAGGGATTTGGGAAATGCTGGGGAAAGCTTTATTTGTGCCTCATAAGCTCAGACACGCTCAGCATAAGGCATTTCCAAGAGCTGTCCAGCTCGTGTGACCACTCAGCCCCAAAGATAGAATCATAGAATTGTCAGGGTTGGAAGAGACCTTCAAGATCACCCAGTGCCAACCCCCTGCCATGGGCAGGGACACCTCCCACCAGAGCAGGTTGCTCAGAGCCCCATCCAGCCTGAGCTTACAAACTTCCAAGGATGGGGCTTCCACCACCTCTCTGGGCAACCTGTGCCAGTGTCTCACCAACCTGTTCCAGTGTCTCACCAACCTGTTCCAGTGTCTCACCATCCTCATGGGGAAGAAATTCTTCCTGCTGTCTAAAGATGGAGATGCAGGATGAGCTGAACTGTAATCAATAGAGGACACGTTGAGTGTCCACCTCCTCCTTTCTCCCTGCTTTATCTCACTGTGTACAGTGCTGACAGGCTTCTTAGTAGCTTCTAAGTATTAAGATGCCAGCTGACCTTGCCCAGACAAGCAGCTGCAGTGGCCAGCATTGTGTGTTGCTCTTGAGTGGCCTGGGTGCTGGTCCCTCGCAGGCTATTGAGAGGAGGGAGGAGAAACTCCCTCAGTTGTTTCCCCAGCTTCTTCACTCCCAGCCTCCCTTCCTGTTTAGGCTTCTCTTTTCCCCTAAAGCTGTCCTTCCTCTTGCAGAAAAGCCATTCAGCTGGCAGGAGATCTCTCCAGACATTTTGAGGATTGTCATCACTCTGTGTTCCACCCGGGGAGCTTTTGGCCATTGTTAGTTGGATTCACAGCTCAGCTCATTTTCATCTTCATCCAAACCAGGAGCTAACTACAGCAGTGCAGCTCCTCTATTAATATCCTCTGTGCTATGGTAGGACCGAGCTGCCAGGTGCCGTACTTTGTGCAGAGGGAGGGATACTATTGTTCCATTGAGCTCGAAGCAAAAGCGCAGAGAGAAGCCAGATTACTTGGGAGAGCTGAAAAATCAGCTTTGGTTTCCTAAGCCTCAGTTCACTCTTTGATCCATCAGGCTATGCTCTCTGTTAGTTTGAAAGCGCTCACTTCCACGAGGGCTGAATCTGCCCTCCTGCAATAAAATGTGAAGCTCTTGATGTCTGACTCCAAAACTTTCACTGCCTCAGGCCTCTCTGGAGGGTGCTTTCCATTCTAGCAGCCCAGAACCACTAGTTTTTACTTTTTTGCACACATTTTATACATGTCAGAAGACTCTACTTGACTGCTGCCAGATTCATGCTCCAAGGGCAAATATCCTAATTAATGTTGGGCATCATGGAGGGGCAGGGCTTCATGGGAGGATAGGGCTTCATGGGAGAGTTTAAACCATGGGTTTATTTGGTGATTACATGATTACATCTTCCTTGCCTCTAGTGTTTGTATCTTACTGGACTTGGGTTGGTTTACATCTGGTGGCATCATTCTATTCCATGAAAAGGCAGCTGATAGGTAGTAAGTTCTCACTTGGCATGAATCATGCTGGATGTGTGCCCACTTCAGCCTGGTGGTGAATGGCCCCAAATCTCCTGACTAATTCCTGAAACAAAGAACCTCTTAAAGATGCACAACGTGCCCGTGATGCCCATGGCAATCTCTCTTGCCATGCTCATCTCTTGGACTCCCCGTTTCTGGTGTTGTAGGGCTGGACTCTATAGTCTCACCAGTTACCCTTTCCTATGGGGGAGAGCTGATATCCCTGACCAACACTTGACTCTGTCTTCTGATGTGGTCAGTGGGTGCTTCAGACTGAATGGGCTTCCTCCCCTAGCAGGGACTTGGATCTGCTGGCTGCAGTTCACAGAGTCTGAGAGCACTTAATGAAGATACCGCTCAGAAAACAGAGGCCAGATTTAGTCCTTTAAGGAAGGGTGAGTGTGATGTAGCCATGAGAACAGCTCCTAATGGCCTCCTATCAGCTGCACAATTTTGCTGGCTGAAAAATTACCTTTTCCCTTGATAAGACTAGAAACAGGCAAGCAGAAGAACACCCCAAGCATTAAGAATCACTGAATTCACTTGGAGAGCACACTCTGATTTGAACACGCTGGAATAATACTAGAATATTTTAGGTTAATAATTAATTGCATGTTTTTAATTAGAAATTGCTGTTGCATCCTTATGGTCTTCTAGTGCATTGCATCTTATTAAAGCTGTAATTGGAATACGTTATTTATTTGTTTCTTTTGTTAATGTTCATATTCCTGGCTTCTCAGGTCACTAAAGCTGCAAAAGAAACTTGTTTAAAATGAAATGCAGCAAACTCCCACCAGTAAATGCTCCTTTATGATTGTAGTTGTTCTTGTTCCTCCATGATCTGGCTTGGTGTTTATCTGGTGTCTCTGCTCGTGGCTGGGCATCTAGACTGGCACCAATTCAGCTGCTCACTCGGTACTTCCCAGGTTCACAGTTACCCCTGCTTCTGTCCTGTGGAGACCTGGCTGGGCTGGGCTGTGCTGGCTACCAGATCGCAGTGTAGACAGCAGGTAGGTGATGGAAGATGTTTCTAGGGTGGAAGTATTTTGAGCACTCCCAGAAGCCATTCCAGTACCAAACCAAGTCCTCTGCTACAGCTGGGAGTGCTGCTCAATGTGTCTGAGTTCACTCCTGTCCCCGCTTCCTGGTGTGAGATGTTTAGAGCTTACTTGTTCCTGTAAAGCCAGTGGGAAGATATTCTGTGCTCATTTGCTCCACTGTTCCTTCTGGCCCTTCTGCATCCTCTCCTCTTAACTTCAGTTACTGGAGGCAAGCCCAGATGAAGAGCAGAGACTCATTGCTGGGAAATCTCTGCTTTGTGTCCAGTCCAGGTAACCTAGACACCTCTCGTGCTGGCCACGAGGAATTGGACAGGCTGGGAAGAACGGCTTGTGAAGCTCCTAGCAACTGCTGAGGTCAGCCCTAAATACCAGCTAGATAGAGCATGACATCTGTGCTCAGCAGTGAAGCTGGAGGCCTCCATAGGCTCTGTAAGACTTTAAAGGAGTAACTCAGGGTAAGTGCAGCTGGAGTAGTCACAGCTGAACAGAAGGGGAGGAGAAAACAAAGGCAGAGATGCTTTCTAAAAGTGGCAGGAGTGGTCAGTACTAGAGCTGGTGAACCAGCCACAGCTCCTGGGGCCACTCAGCCTTTCACGGGCCGTGACACGGCCGAGAAGGGAAAAGACCTCTCAAGACTTCAGCAACACAGCTCGAAGTCGGTTATTCATTCCCCTGTGACTGCAGGGCAGGGTGTCTCAGGTACGAGCCAGTCCTTGCTGCTTGGTGCTGAGCAGAGCCAACGAGACAGGCCTTGCCCAGGAAAGGGCAGTTCCAGCTGCAGGGGTTTGAACTCCTTTGGCGTGGTGCCTTGGATCAGCTGCCAAGAGCAGCACAAGGTCTGAGATGGCAAAGTCCACGTCGTGTTGCCTGTCTGACTTTCCCTGTGGGAAAGAAATGCCCAGATGGGACTGTGGTCCTGTCACAGGCCAAGGTGGAGCGATGGTCAGAATCCAGAGGATCCTCTGGAAAGATCTCAGTGAGGAGGACTGTGGTTCTCCAGGGAGTGGTGGGCTTGAAACTCTCTCGGCTCTGTCCAGTAAAGGCCTGTGGAAGAAATACCAGAGATCATGAGGAAGAGCATGTGCTCTTCCAGTTGTAAACAACATTGCATTTTGTGCCACTTGTTCCATTTATTTCATTATCCGCTGGGAGAATTGACTCAGAAATCCTGTGTTGTGTAAGAGAGAAATGAGATAATCTGAGGACCCTTTGTAGCCTTCTAATCAAAAGTCTGCATGGAAGCTGACACCTCAAGTCTGCCCTCATTAAGATGGTTGAGAGATTACCAGTTGCAGGGCACCCGATTTGCCTGTAAATATTCAAGAAGTTGAGAAAACTCCACGGATGTGAAAAGCCAGCGCGGCAAAGCGACAGCAGAACCTTTGGCACATGTTCAGATAATCTTCGAACACCAGGATTTGGGCTGATTAGAAGAGAAAACCAAAGCAATTTTAGGAACAGTTGCGGGGGGGGAGAGCGAAGTAAATTTAGACAAGAGAAAGCAATTACGGGCTTAAAAGGAATAATAAGCATCAATTAGCAGCAAGTATCTCTGCCTACAGTGAAAGCGGTTTCAAGTACGTACACGGTGGAATAGAGGAAGAGAAGAGACGGCTCCGTCGGTGCCTTACAGCAGGGATTCCAAGATAAAGGGGAGCGGGTGCTGCAGAGATGTTAAACAATTACTGAGCATCAGCCTGTTAGAAATTCGAAAGGTGGAGGTTGCCCGGAGTGGAGGTGCTCTCCAAAGAGACCCGATGAACTGGCAGCTGGTAATGCCACGCGGCCGACGGTTCCCAGCCAGCCCGACACCGGCACCGCGGAGCGCGGCAGAGGGCGGGGGGCAGCGGGGAGCTGCGGGCGAGGGGCTGTGGGGAGGGGGTGACAAAGCTCCCGCCCCTGACTGGTGTCACCTGGCAGCGTGTGGGCAGGTGCCTCCTCGGGGGGGCAAGGTTTGGATTGGGCCATCTGCTCCTTGCTGCTTGTGGTCCTTGGTGAACGACGGTGCTTCCCCTTCCCCTGGCCAGGATTTTACGCTTGGTTGTGCCCGGTGGGAAGCTAAGTGGTGGGCAGCTGTGCTGAGGAGTCCAGACTTGGCATCTGTTATGGAAGGGGCACGATGACAGGATTCAGTTGGCTTCACTTCTTAGCTGTGGCCGTGTTCATAGAACGGGCCACTAATTGGATCACGCTGGTTACTCTGTGGAGCATAGCTAATCCTTTCTTGTCTCTCTCCTTCTCTCCTGCCCTAAAACAATGGAGACTGGGGACAGGCCCAGGATTGAGGGGAGTTGGTTTGTGTCTGGGGCACTGATTTTTTAGCCTTTCCTTTGGAAGATCTTGCCCTGCCCCTTCTCCTGAATTGCAGCAACTGGCAGAGATCGAATACATCTTCCACTTTCATTCCTTCTCTTCTTAGAAGAGTCACGTCGGGAGCTGTAGCACTGCCCTAGGAACGACCACAGTCCAGAGCAGGGATCTGGGAACAACTGGCAAGTCAGTTCATTTTGGCAGCCCACCCACATTGTGCATTTCTGGTCTTCCCATTCCATAAAGGATCTAGGATAATAACTGGGAGAGGTTCAGGGGGAGTGGCAGAAGTGATCAGAAGCCTTTACTCTGTGCAGGGGGTGAGTGGGTCGCGCTGACTCTTCCATCTGGCAGAGTACTGGTTTCAGACGTGTCCACGGAGTCCTGGGAGGGCTGCAGAGGGTAGGCAGGGCTTGGTTTTGCACCTTTTACACTTCCAGCACAAGAACTAGAAAGCCCCAGGTGGAGCTTTCCCTTGTAGGTGGCAGGATCAAGAGAAAGAACAGGAGGCTGGTGCTTTCAGAGGTAGTTCAGCTGAGGAGCTTCTTGCTGCAGGGTGGTTTGTACAGTACTGAGGGGATGCTGGACTGACTGGTGGGAGAGAGATCTGCTCCCGGGTACTGAGTACATGGAAGCACTGTCCAGCTCTGAATGTCCCTGAGACACAAAGGTTGGGGTTTGAGAGGTGCTACTGGGGAAAGATTATACGTTTGGTATTAATTCTTGTGCTTTTCCCAGCTATGGCTGCTGTCAGAGGTAGCTGCACAGATGTGTGGGCTGACCAACTCCCTTCATGCTTGTATGTTTTTTCTTCTAGTGGTAATAGACTCACTGCAGTAGCAGTAGGATTGCAGAGCTCGCTGAGAAAAGCAAGATCAGTTTTAGTTTGTGTGGCTTTCTCTGCTGCTGTGGCTGAGGTGCTACAGGAGCACGACAGACAATAAAAGTCATCGTGGGTCTCCCTCTCCACCGCACTGCAGCCACTTCGGTGACCTCAGTGCAAGCCTGAGCCTGCTGGCATTGACTGGAGCTGAGAAAGACTGTACCACTGCTAAACACAGGCTGTTCCAAGAGTGCAACCAGTGAAGGAACATCACTGGTACTTCAGCTGGTGGATGAGCAATGCAACCCCTTGTCCCCAAGACCCGGAGTTGGCCAGAGAAAGCACTTAGCAGCGTAGATTCTTTCTGCTTTTTTTCTGTAACCTGGAAATTGTAAAATTCTGTTACCTGGAAAATGTAAGAAGTTGTCTGATGAGCTGACTCGTTCTAGTGTGAACAGGGAGCAACTCACTCGGTACCAGCAGCGTTGCCCAGATTTGTGCCAGTTTGATTTGTAGCTGCTGGCATCTCAGCGTGCATCTGTTTTCAGGAGGCGTTGGCACTCCTCCTTCTGCCAACAGTCTCTGCAGCAGCGCTCAGGGCCGTGTCAGGGTGGGTGTGAAACGGGGTCTCCCTGGGGTCTCAGTGATGCCAAGGGAGCCATCTTGACAATGAGTCTTTCCTTCCCTCCCAGTCCTCTCAAGGCTCCGCCAGGGCAGCACAGGGAGGAGGAACAGAAAGGCTCCTGCCTTCTGTTCAGTTGTGCCTGTGCAAAGCAGAGAGGGGCTGATCCTGCAGAAGTGGCAATGCCGTAAAAGCCTCAAGTGCTCTTTGTGCTGCGGGTTGAAGGGGTTTACTCAAAGGCACCACAGCTGCCACCCTCTCTGGGACTGACCCGGGGGCTGGTTCTTGGCCAAAACAGTGTTTCTCTGGGAGTGCCCAGGGTAAAACACCAGCGTGTGTAAAACACCAGCGTGTGTAAAATACCAGTGTGTGTAAAACACCAGCGTGTGTAAAACACCAGCGTGTGTAAAATACCAGCGTGTGTGAAACACCAGCGTGTGTAAAATACCAGCGTGTGTGAAATACCAGTGTGTGTAAAATACCAGTGTGTGTAAAATACCAGCGTGTATAAAATACCAGTGTGTGTGAAATACCAGTGTGTGTGAAATACCAGTGTGTGTGAAATACCAGCGTGTGTGAAATACCAGTGTGTGTGAAATACCAGTGTGTGTAAAATACCAGTGTATGTAAAATACCAGCGTGTGTAAAATACCAGTGTGTGTGAAATACCAGCGTGTGTAAAATACCAGCGTGTGTGAAATACCAGCGTGTGTAAAACAAACACCAGCGTGCTGTGAGGATCTCCTTGGAAGCCAGTCAGCGACTGACATCTGGCTGAACTTTTCCACGCTGAAGGCTTGTTCTTGTGATGGCAATGTGCTGAGACTGCAGCAGGGTCCGGCAGGATTAGAGTGGGAGGACCTCTCTGGGGGGAGAGGAAGAAGGGGAAAGGAATGCTTCAGTGAACTAATTCAAAGCTGGTTTTTAATTAAAAAAAAAAAAAAAAAAGGGTGAAGAGAGAATGAGATAAAAGTCAAAGACAAGAAAAATCTGCTTAAGGCTGGGCAGACCTATCATGCAAATAAGGATTTTAAGTGGAAAATTAAAAAAAAAAATAATTTGCAATAAAGAGAAGAGAAGCAAAAAAAGTAGCCAGTATAAAAATTAAATTGCTGAGTCAGTTCTGGAAAGAGTTCAGAAGAGAGGCCTTCTTTTTTCCCCAGGTAGATCTTCTCCTGTAAATAATAGATGAAATAGGAGCCAGTAACGTAAGAACACTAGAGTTTGTGAATGCTGAGTGTGCTTTCCCTCATTTAAACTATTTCTTTAAAAGACTTTTATGGGGGAACCTCCCCACCCCAGTAGCTGCCAAGTTCCAGAGCTCCTTTAGCCTCCTCTGACCCAAGGGTTTGCTGAGGTTTCTTTGCTTGTGCAAATTAGTGCTTATGAAGTGTATGGGAGAGGGATGGAACCCGTAGGGATGAAGTCCCCCTATCTGACTGGCAAAGCTCCTGTGCCGCACGTATTGAAGCATCACCTCGGCGTGAGGTGGAGTGGGAGTGATCTGTAGCATCAATCCCAACTAAGGCCAGGAAGACTTGACAAAAGCCTAGCGTCCCAGGTGGGGTTGTAAGTCGGAGTTTGGCAGCCAACAGCGTGGAGAGTTGTGTGTTTGTTGTGTTTGTCCAGCTCCAGGAGGGGTCCAGCCCCTGCCCCTGTCTGCCAGGCACCGTGGCAGGCTGGGAACGTGCCCCAGCAGAGCTTCAGCTGAGACAGCCCAGACCCGCTGCACTCCAAGGGTCAGGCAGGAGACAAGCCTTGCTACATCTCCTCAAGGTTGATCTCTTCCGTGCAGAAGCACTGTCCTCCCTTGCTTCTCTTTTCAACACAGAGCGTATTGTCTTCAGCCTGACTTTCGTCAAGTCTTCCTGAGCTTAGTTGGGATTGATGCTACAGGCCAGCTTTGGTCACAGCTGAGCTGGTCCCTGGGTGGATTGTCCTGTGAGGCACCATGGAGCCTGGGGGGTTGTTCACCAGCAATCCATAGCCTCTTGCTTCTGATTGCAGGGAACTGAAACTGATACAGAGACAGGGAAACAACTCAGCCTGATTCTACTTTTTGTCTTCTTCCTGGAAGTCTCCAGTAGCAATCCTAAAGCTGTCGGCCTTTCACAAAGCAGCCACTGCAGGAGATAAGCCAATCCTCTGAGAAGCTGCTCTGGCAGGAGCATTAATAACCAGCCGTGAATAGCCAGTGAGTAGGTGGGAGAGCCTTGCACATTCCGTTTGCTGTGCCAGCAGAAATGTCACCTAAACCCACCCCACCATCTGGCCAGTGCTGCCTTTTCCACAGCTCTTCTGCCATCATCTCTGTCCTGTCTCCAGGTGGGATAACGAAGGTGCTGAGGGTTGAACTCCTGACCTTCAGCACTGAAAAAGATGTAATATCACTGAACCCCTCTCTGAAGCCATCTAGCAGAGGGACTGTTACAGACTCCTGCTCGGGGTTTGTTTTGCCATCTGAAGGTTTGCTCTGTTGTGTCCAGTTGGCTAGAAGATTCTGCTCCAGCCTGCCAGATGATGACCTGACCTTGGTTATTGGTGTCTCTCATCCCCTTTGGGCTGAGCTGTATTGAAGTGATGTTCCTGGGCACGGAGCTCTTCATCACTTAGGAATTTCCAACTAAAGGATGCTGTAATGTGTCTCCTTAGCAACACAGGCTACTTGGAGTTCATCAGCTCTGCAGCTGTCCCTCTGCTTTCCAGGCTGACTTCCCATGTGATTAGAATCAAGTCCAAGTTCACATCAGTCCTGATCTTCTTGCTGTTGTCCGAGGTCACATCTGTGGTATGCAGGACCCATCTGACGCTTCCAGGAAGACCCTGAGAAATGGCTGTGGTCCTTTGGCACCAGAGGAGTCTGTGCCTTAGGGGCACCCTGTCTATGGTTTATACTCCTGCAAAGCAGGTTGTAGCTTTTAAAACCCTTCTGATGAGACAGATTGAAGTGTCTGTCCCCTCAGCATCCAAGTGGTGCAGGTGTTAGCATTCAGCTTTTCCGTTTCACACCGCAGTGCAGATGTCTGTCTGTCTGCCTGCCAGTACAGGTTGTCTCTTGCTGTTCTTATTTGTACTTTCAACGTATGGGGGTGTGTCACTTCTCCCTGTGTCCTGCCCCTTGATCCTGCCTGTCCCCAAACTGATACCATTCCCTTGGTGGAAAACCTCCCCTGACTCTTGCACATCCCAAAGTGGCCTCGAGGCCTTGAGGCTGCCCCGCAGGTTTGCTGGGGCTTTGCATTTCCCCGTGCTTGCTGCAGTCACGGGGGAGAGGACAAAGCATCCTTTTCCAGGAGGGCAAAGAGCTACATTCTCCTCTCTGCTACTGGGACTACAGCAAGAAGGAAACGTGAGACCAGAGAAAAGCAACTGGCAATAAATCTATTTCCTAGAAGCTCATGGGGAGCTCTGGATTCCTCGCAGTTCTCCCCAGAGGCAGCGGGGCTGAGGAGGAGGTTCTGAGGGCCATCCATCCCCTGGGGACACTGTGCCACTGGGGGGGGTCTCATCCCCGGACCTCTGTCCCTTGCTCGCACTTGGAGGTTCGTTGGTGGGTAGCGAACGCAGCGGCTGTTCCTGAGCACCCTGCCACTCCTCTGCTGGCCCCAGGAGCCGTGCTGGTGGCCCCCTGGGAGCTGCAAGGGTGCTCAGGGAGAGCTCTGAAACCCTGCCACCTTTTCTCTCCGGCAGGGTGCGTGGATCGTGGCTGTAGTTGTGGGATTATTGGAATGCATTGCAAGTCACGTACCAGCAAACGTCTGTTTCCGGCTGTACAGCACTTTCAAACGTCCTTTACTTCTCCGCAGCCTCTAACAAAGGCATGCAGGGTATGTTAACGTGCACGTTAAGGCTGAGGGTCACGGCACCACATGCGGTGCTGGCCTTGGAGTCAATCTTCTTGTAGCTCGTGTCGTGAGGTGGGATTTACAATTAAATCTCCCGTGACCAAAAGATTGATGCAAACTTCTCCACCTTCTGGGCAGACCAGTGGGAGTGTCTCTTGGATCTTGTCGGATATACCAACCAAAAACCCCATTCTCTGCCTTAGAATAAATGCAGAGATCACCTCTTTTTCCCAGTAGGAAAAGAAGCAGAGGCTTAAACAACCTTTGCGACGGTGGATGAGATCAGCCCATGGTTTGGAGCATCCTTGTAGGTAGCATGTGGCTGCTGGGACACTGTATTGACAAGACAGGGGAAACAAAGGGAGAAGATAAGCGGGTGGCACTCCCTGATAATTACAAGCTAAACCCAAGGAAGCTCATTTCTGTCCCTCCACACGTCTGTGCTTTACCTTTCTGCAGGAGGTGATGGGGACAGGGATTTTGCTAACGGCGTCCACAGCCCACTTGCTGGGCAGGATGAATGAAGCATGCATGAAACCCAAAGTGACTCCCTTATGCTGGAGGGGCCTAGAAGTGGCTCTGGGTACCTGCACACTCCAGGACAGATGGGAGCTAGAGGAGCCACAACGCCTTAACCTGCACCAGTGCTTGAGCAGGGCCTCGAGTGAAGGAACTAGTGCCCCTCCAGACTTCTCCCTCTAATATAAATCACCTATTTTTTCTTTCAATGAAAAAAAATGCCCCAGAATATTATATTTTTAGCCATTTTCCTTTTGGGAGACAAATCTGAATGGAAAACAGTCCATCAAGTTGTGACATGAGCTGTGCTGCAGATTCAGCCCCTCTGGGACATTTGTTATCCCAGGGTGTTCTGTTTGTGTCCAGATACCACGAGTTAGTGGCACAGGACTGGGATAGGGCCAGAGTGAATCCATTGCTGATGACACAGTGAATGCCATTTTCTTCCTCCTCTGTCCGTGCACTAACAGCAACTCACTTTAATCTTTTCTTTCCAAGCACAAATGAATCTCCTAATGAAAACAATGGCAATATTTGGCCTGGCGTGGTGGGTGGTTACTCCTGCCAGTGAGATGTGTCTCCCTTCCACCTTTCCCGCATCAACAGAGGGCAGAACCGAGCCCCCACTTTCTCAGACCGCAGGCCAACGTCAAGACAATGACACCAAGGAAACGACTTTGCCTTGTGCAGAGACACTGTTGGACAGGTCTGAGACCAAAAGCTTAATTCCAGATGGCTGGGCAATTAGCAGAGCGTTCTGTTGCAGCAGAAAGATCCGCTGCAGACGATATCTGCTTTGATAAAACCCCGAGCATTAGACACCCTTCAACCCAGAGAAGCAAGGGCAGAAGCAATAAAGTGAGGGTTAGGTACCACTCGGTTAATGGAGTGAGCTCCAGCAGAAGGAATGTGTGTCAGGGCAGAGGCCCTGAGGGAGCAGTGGCGGGGTTGCCTCTGAAGAAGCAAGCGGTGGAGTCCCAGACCTAAGGATGCAGTAATTGAGTGAGTTTCAGACTGCCAGGGGAACTAGCTGCAAATACAGGCATCCAGCCTGGCAGGCGAGGAGGAGGAAAAATAGCTGAGCAAGGTGTTGACTTAGCCCTGAGAGGACAGAATTAGTTGTCTGGGCAGACAGGGCGTATTAGCGGAGCGTGAAAGGTGTGTGAACACTGCCCTTTCTCTTCGGTGAAATTCCTCCAGTCGCTGTGGTGTTTGCCTGTAAGATTACACCCTTTCCTCTCCAGCCCGTCCGCACTGAATACACAGCTAAGCACTACACTTCATCCTCTCCCAGGCCTCTGCTCATGGCCACAACTGGACGGCAGAATCCAGAGCTGCCGGAGTGATTTCTGTGCTCCTCTCCTTATGGCTTTGTTACAGCTGAATTGAAGCTGTTCAATTCTGTCACTGAGTAGGACCTTCGGCTCTTAGGTCTAAGGGCAAAGAAGGCCACCTTGGTTGTCTCCAGGGCAGTAAGAGTGTGCTCAGAGGTGTGTGACTGCTGCTGTGGGCTTGCAGCTCTTCCCGTCGGGAGTCCGGGCAGCAGTGGGAGGCTGCCCTGGCACTGTGCCCGGCTGGCAGGAGAGCTGGGGGCTGCTGAGCTGGTCGAGCCTCCTGCAACAGCATCAGATGTCACCCTGGCAGCTGCAACTCTTACAGGGGCATCCAGCCTCGATAGAAAGGCTGCAGGGAACAGCAAAATCCGTTCGTGCTGATGATAACCTTGACTGGGTAACATTCTTCACTGTTTCTCCCAGTGAGTGCCCCCAGCTTCCACCCACTGGTTCCTGCCCTACTCTGCCTTCTCCGCCTGAGCAACCTGAACCTGTCACCAGCAACCCAGGAGACTTTGGCTCCCTTGAGTCTTCTCTCAGGGACAGCCACTCTTCCTCCAGAGAGTGCTTTTTGAAATGCTCTCTCTCTTTTACAGCAATTGTGGGGCTGGAGGAAGCTGTTTCACTTCCGCGCTTTGACATTAACCATGGTTTTTGCAATGACTCCTTGGTTTGCTGCCCCAGTGTCCAGTATATGCCAGTGGCTTTCCATCCAGATCATGTAGTTGGCAGAGGATGGCCCAGCAGGATCAGGCGTGCTCAGGCTGTAAGGATATCTCATCCTGTTGAACTCTGTCTCCACTGAGCCTTGGATTCAACGTGGGAAAAGCTGTGACACGGTTCCAGTCTGTAACAAGTGGCTAGTTCTAAATTGGGGTAATCATTTAGTTAATAGACACGCATGGAGGCTAGAATAAACTAGGGTTTCTTCCTTTGCTGATCTGTCACTGTCTCTTATTTAGTGGCTGCATTCAGGAATATTCACACATGACTGCTTATGATGTTTTAATTGTCTCTGAAATGTTGTTTCGCAGCTCAGGTTGAAACCTTGGTAAAGTGATGTGCATGGGGATCCTGAGAAGCAACTGATCTAATTGGTATCTGGCTGCTTAGCAGTGATGCAGGGTTATCTTTTCTTCTTTGTGACCACTTAATTGCTGGTAATAGTCAAACTCCGTTTTCTGCTGGCGGAGCCTGGAGTCCTTCATCTTGTTGGGAGCAATGAGAAATCACCAGGCAAAAGCTCTGCTGTTAATACCCAAGGAGTATGGCCAACCAGCTGCTATTAATCTTAATGCAAACCAGACATTCCGACTTAAATCGTATCATCCTTAATGGGGGATGCAGTTAAAGCAAACATCAAGTGGCCCCAGGGCAAAGATGTTTGGGTTTCACTGAGGTTTTTTGGCCCCGGCAAGGGACAAGGCTTTGGTTTGATAATTTTGAGCCCTACAGAAAGCGAGGCTGCAGGCCAACCTCGAGGAGTGGATTGGGTGGAAGGGGTGGGGGGTTACAAATGGCTCCTGTGCCCCTGGGGAGTGGGGCAGCTGCACTTTGGCCCCAGGGCACCTGAGTGAGGAGTTCTCCCGTCCTGGGGCAGGATTGCTGCCCTTCTGGGCCCTTCCCCTCCCTGTGAGGAGGCTGTCCCAGAAGTGACAGTTTCAGGGGCTCCTCATCCTCGCTGTCACTCGGGGTGTCTCCAGCCTGGACGCTTTGATGGAGCGACTCTGCATTCACCGTTTTGCTCAGAACAGCTTGTCTGGCCTTTCTAGTGCCAACAGGGCCCCTTCTCCCTGCAGGAGGGTAATAACTAACTAGAGAAACAAGGGATCCCTCTGAGCAGCCTTGACGGAGCTGGAGAAAGAAAATCAATCTGTGAAAATCCCAGCTGACGCGTGGAAGAGAGGATCTAAATTTAGCTGCAGCCTGCCTGGGGCTCCTGAGGGTTGGGACTGCTGGGGCAGTTGCTCGCAGCATTGTGTGGCTTGGAGCTTGAATCTGCATCCAAAGGCTGTGGGCAGCACAGGAGAGCGACACACTCGCTCTGTTGTGTTTCCAGGCACCTCTCCTAAGTCTTTGAGGCTTGTGGATTCATGGGGTGCATTTGGTGATTACCTGACAAAGAAAAAAGCTGTTCTACATTCGTGGTAAGAGCGAGAGTCGGTGCCTCCCAGGGCTTGCAGTCTGCACGGGCAAGTCAAGCAGGGGCCTTGATGAGCAAAGCTCTTCTTCTCCTCGCCTCGCAGCTGGGTAACTGGAGTTCAGGGAGATGAAGTGATTTGCCTGTGGTTGACTGGGAGGTGGGGGGGCCAGGTACACAGCTGGGTTCTCAGGGGATCCGAGTTCAAAACCGGTTTCTTTCTGTAGCTCCAGACAAAGCAGGTGATATTTCAGTGACCTGTTGTTTTGCCCTTGGCATTCCCCAGCAAAAGAATCAGCGTCTCCACTGAACATAGATGCAGTACACCCACTGCTTGAGGCTGAGGAATGTTGGGTCTTTTTAGGAAAAAAAACCCACCACACCTCATTTGGACACTGCTTGTTACCTTTTCTCAATAGGCAATTCGTAGCTGCCACATTTAGGCCTGGAAGCAAACCAGAAGCTATCATATGTCTCAAACCTGCGAAGCATCGGAGAGTATGCTGAGTGTGGCTGATGGGAGGTTCCCTGCACTCACCGTTTGGAAAGGCAGCAGCACTGAAAATTGAATTCCTGGAGAAGAGAAACTGCGTAGTTGTGACCAGAGGAAATTACTGCTGCTGGGTGAAGATGAAACGGCTATTGCTGTAAAAGCACAACCCCAGGTTTGGTGGGATCCCTGCCAAAGCCAGCACATTGCTCCCAGCACTGGGACCAAACTCCTGCGTGTTTTGCTGGCTGAGCGCAGCGGTTGAGTGATGCAAAGCAGTCATGCCCTGCAAGCCCATCGAGGGGGCTGCGAAATGAATTAGAAGCAGAAATGGAAAGTACTTGGAGTGATCTGCTCGCCTATTAAGTGTTCTCTGGAAGGGGTCATTGTTAATGTTGCTGCTTCCCATCTAAACAGAAACACACAGGCTCCTCGACGGGGAATTCAGCAGAAGCTGGAGGGATTACTGGGTGTTAGAGTATCTCACTTCTCCAAAGTGAATGTGTTAGCAAGGTGTGAGCCTAGACACGCATTGCAAGACCGATTTAGGATCTTAAAGAGGATTCTGCCTTTCATTCTGGCTTTTATTAAAAGCTTTGTAGTACATCTTTAAAGAGCCACTAAAGCCACACTGGAAACATAAAGAAGAAAAGAATAGAAGCAGAAAGGTTTTTAAATGGATTTCTTCCCCCATTTTGTCTCTTGCCCCTACCCAAAGTTTAAGACTATTTGCATAAAAACATGATGTTCATTTTTTTTTACTTTAAAAAGACAAGTACCCTTTCTCTTCACTTTGTTCCCCTGAAAGCTGTGGGCCAGAGTGTAAGAGTAATGTCAGATGTGGGGGAGCAGAATGCCTCAGATTTGGAAGCTCATTCAAACTTCATCTAACTGCAGACTGGCTGAGATGGGAGCAAGCATGCTGGCGGCATTTGGGACAAGGTGGCTGGTCCTCAGTAGGATCTGGAGTAGTTTCAAAGGAGCTGGGAAAGAGGTGGTGGACAAGGGAGCTGTGTAGATTTACTGCAGGTTGGGATGCCTCTGCCTATATGAACCTTTGGTTTCTGCAAAACCTTGGAATATACAGTAGTTTGTATGGGCAGATCCTGACAAGTTCCTGCTGTATTTCACCTGATTTTGGAAAGAAAAATAGTGTGACACAGGCCTTTTGGGATACCTGAGGTCTCCTTCTGCAGAAAACCATCCTGAGTTTGCTGTGTGAGGGAAGAGCATCCACTTTTCAATTTTACTTCATTTTTCCTCCCAGTCTCTAACCTTGTAGGTCCTTTCAACTCACAGGCACCCCAAACACTCCAAGTAGGACTGCCTGACTTCAAGTGAGGAGGGAACAGCAGGGACAGATGGATTCCTCAGCACCAGAGGCTGGTTTCCATGCCAATACAGCCTGATGACAAAGAATGAGGGGGCAAAGACTGCTGACAAAGAGCGCGGGAGCTTGTGTCTCAAAGTTGCACAAGGCTCTGGTGATTCTCTAACAGGTGGCAGCCAAATGGAGCTACTTTCTAATCAGAAGGGATTTATATATTTTTTAAATACAGCCTAAGTCACTGAGCAAAGCAGAGAGAAGCTCCTAACAGCATCTGGTGGAATGCAGCTGCTATTAGGCACATTAGAGCTAGCTCACAACCCTCGAAGAGGAGCAAGAAGGCACCACGATCTGCATATAGATAAGGTCAGACTGTGTTCCTCTGTAGGCATTAAGGTGGGTTCATTATCCTGTTTGTTCCTAGCAAAGCTGTTCACCGCATCACCCCACTCCGACCAGCTCTGACAACCCAGTTTGCCTTTGCCTAGAGAAGAAATCTCATAGAAGCTCTAACAACATGTGGCAATCTGCTCGGCATCCTGCTGTGCCTCCTCACTTTGGCTCTCAGGAGAAACGGGGCAAGAGGCCCTGGAGCTCGTGGTTTGGCTCCAGTCCTCAGCCACCCCAGGGAGCTGTAGTGATGCTTAAGTACTAAGGTTTGTGAGCTGTGATTTGCAGAGAGGGGAACTGAGGCACTGTGTGAAAGGAAGAGTGGCTGGCTTGGAAGGGCGGAGGCAGGACTGACACCCACCTTTTGATGCAGAGAAACAGATCCTTACTTTCACTGTGGAAAACTTGCTTTACTGAAGCCCAGCTGGAGGCCATGCAACCAAAGAGTGTGAGTCAAACACCTTCCCTCTTGATTCCTGCCTCAGTAGATCTGTAGTAGCTCTCACGACTCTGAAACGACTCCGACTTCACATCAGGAGGACCAGGCCTGCTGCGTGGCATGGGATAAAACGCTGCCCAGTGAAGGTTTTATGTCGTTTGACCCTTGGAACGGTGCCGAGGAGCCCGCTGGATCAGGTGGGAACAGGTCTGCTAAAAGCTAGTTAAAAGACTTGGAGTGTTTTCTGCCTCTTCGCAACGCTCGCCGAGCCCTGTCAGAACGCGCTGCCACGGCGTCGCAGAGCCTTTAGTGCTGGGAAATGACAGGCGACTGTGCTTTGCTCTAACAAGTGCAGTAGGCGTCCGGGTCCTCCCCCCCCCAGTGATTTATAATGAAAGATAGCTTGAAGCCAAAGCTCAAAGTTCCCAAGATTTGTTTTGATTTTTACAAAATGCTTCCAATCAGCAGACTTCTCCTAAAACGTGGGATTTTATCGAAATCACGTTGGCTTGTTTGGATGGAATGAAATTTGCTGTCTGAGAAAGTGGTGTGGGGCAGCACAACGAACACAACAGAAGCACTCAGAGCGCAGCAGGGTTAAGAAGGGAAGTGTGCAGAACGAGGTCCTCCTGCCGATGCCTGCTGAAGCTTTTGAATAGACTTCGTGGCCCTCTAATTTACACCTTCCCAACGCTCTACCTGCAGCAAGCGACGCAGCAGTGCAGCATCTCTGGATCCCGCTAGCACCGGGGGGGTGCCTGGTGGTGGAGTGAAATCAAACTGTGCCTGCAAAGTGTCTGCTCTATTTAGTAAAAGATGGGCTTTCATTGTAGCCAGTGATCTCCACACAGAGTGCTAAGTGTTGCTAACTGTTTCAGCAAGACGTTTCGGGTGCTGGAAACCAACCACTTAGGTAGCTGCACTTGATGAAAAGCCAGTGTAAAAACAGAACCCTCCTCGCTGAGCAAGCAGAAGGGTAATATTCTGCTTCCTGTGGAGTGTTCTCCCCAGTCCCTCTGGCTGCCCAGAGTCAGCAGGGTGACTGGCAGCTCCAGCTCATCATCTCTCAGCGAGGTACCAGCCACCTCTGCCATTCGGCCCTAGGCCTGGGGTCCCCCTGCTTAGCCCCTTTGCTTTGATGGGTTTCTGCCGTTCCTTGTGGAGTAACATGAGTTTGCTCTGTGCTTGCCCTGGACTGGGAGGGTTTCTGTGGCTGGTTGGTGTGGCTGGGATAAAGCACGGGAACCGGTGGGTTGCGTTTCCACAGCTTGTGTGGCCAAACCCCAGTGTAACACTTCAGGGGATTTCATAAATGGAGGAGGTTTGTCTCTGCTCCTTCGTGGACAGCTGTAGCACTGCACCCTGGCTCCTGTTCTCTCTGCCCTGCTCTGCATGTATGGACTAGGGAGGAGAAGAGCAGGAACTGCCCTAGGGCTGGCCGTTCTGGCTGCAGCAGGAGCTGGCTGTCCAGCTGCAGCAATGCACAGCTTGGGCTGCTCCCCGACCACCCTTGCTCTTAATTTCACCAGTTTCTGAAAGCGTCAATCCTTGAGTGCTGAAGTCGAACGGGTGACTGAAAGGCAGCAGAGCGTGTTCAGAGAAGAAGCCAGATTTTCACAAGGTCTCGGCAGGAAGTCTGTGGTAGTTCTCACTCATGTCTGCTCTCACGGGCTGGCTGGGGCAGGGTAAGTGCTCAGCATCTTGCACCTTTCGTTTATGTGTTGGGAGTGGGAAGTTCAGAAGGGCATCAGAGGTTATGATCACTGTCATATGAGCAGGTTCACTTGTGGCAAATCGAGCTACTCTGAATTTCTGCAAGGCGATAGCTGAGCCATAGACTCCAGTGGCTTCACCCAAGGGAAGCCCCCAGCACCTTGCATCCACAGCTGCTTCAGTCCTGAGCGTACTTTCAAACACGGGGCCAAGCTTCTGTGGAGCAATTTTACTTCGGATTTATGCCTTAAATTTGCTTCCCCCCCTGTTGTGCTGCTCCTGGTCACAGAGGTGAACACAGCACATTGCCAGGGCTGGTGCCCTGGTGACTGACCCAGCCCGGGGAGCTGAGCTGTACAACCAGCCCAGGGGCTCCCACCCACCTGCCCTCCCGGGCTGTGCCTCCCCCCCACAGCCAGGGACCCCCACTAGGAATGTGGGCCTTGGCTCGGGGGGCTTTAGGGGCTCCCTGGCAGTGAGGTGTAAGGCAGAGCAGAGCGTGGGCTTGGAGACAGCGGTTCCTGGGTGGCAGGACTGCTGGGCCCCCCAGATGCTTTTCTCGACTGCTGTTTGTTACCCTCCTCACGTAATCATCGTGCCATTACCTCCCGTTCACTCCATCTGTTTGGCATATCTGCCAGCTTTTTCCTTTCAGGCTTGAAGTGCAACAGAGACAGAGGTTGTCCTGTTGGACGTGTGGTGCAGAGGATGCTTCAGATACACGGGGAAGCATCAATGGAAAAGAGGAGACGGCAGGTTCAACCCAAGCAAACAGCAATACTTCTTAGGCACCGCGTAATTTAAGCTGTGGGACTCCTTGCTGTCAGGATATTGTCATGCAAAAATCCTCTGTGGATTTGAGGAGGGATTGGACACAGTCACGGAATGAAGATCTCCCTGAGAAAGTTCCCGTGTGGCAGGTCGCTGGGAGCAGGGGTAATACTCTGGGGAAGGGTTGCCTCGTGTTTGTCCTAATGCTAGTTTGCCCTAATCCAGTTCTAACGCTGCTCCTTGGATATCTGTTATCAGGCAGTGAATAGTGGACTGGCTTGGTCGGTGGTCTAGCCAGTCGCTTCACAACTGTGCTCTGAGACCCCCTGACTGCCACCTTGCCAGTGCTCAGAATTCAGTCCTCCATCCAGAATTCCATCCATGTCTCCATTCCTTGCCCATTGCCTCTGGGTCCTTTCCAAACATCCCCTTCCACCTACTGAGAACATGAGGGAACTGAGCTTACTCCTCTGGTCCCTTGGAAGGGACAAGGCTGAGAGGATGCCCTAAAACACATCCCTGGGTGATGTGCTCTGAGGGCACGGCCAGAGAGCAGGAGTGCAGTGGTTAAACAGCAGAAGGTTCTGCCAGGCAGTGGGTAAAAAGTGGCTGATTCTCACCCTAGAGCTGAAGTGCTAAAACTACCAGCAAATGCTTCAATAAATAGCAGGCTCATAAATAACTCACAACGTTACACTTCATAATAAACCAGTGACAAATGTTACATCTTTCTACAAGGTGGATTAATGGTGATGGGGGTGGGAAGAAGGAGTGCTGTCTGTGAGGTGGTGTTAAAAATCACTTACATTTCACAGGTTCCCATAAAAGAGAGACTTCTGCAAAATAATTAATCATGCATTATAAATGCAGCTTTTATTAAAGACAAGCAAAAGTGTAAATACAGCCAAGCCCTTAAGCACTTGTTCTTTGCAATGGTTAGAAAGTGTTTGGAAATACGAGCCAACACTTGGGATCCAGTTTAGCTCTGTTGTTGGTGCTGCCAGAAAAGCTGGGATGCAGAGGTGGCTTTGCCGCCTTATTCTTGTCTGTCTTGCAGGCTGGCGTGGACTGCACTGTTCACCCACAGATTTCCCTGTGCCCTGCAGTACGTGAGGTCTGGGAACAGCCCAGCTAGATCCTCCCGAGGACACATCCCGGAGCTGGCTCTGCTGCCCCCGTGCTGCCTGGGCACTCCCCCAGCCACAGAAGACCGAAACCTCTGCCAAAGCCAGTTCAGAATAACCCGCAGAGTGTCCCCCCAACACAGCAGAGTGTTCAGAGGAGGAGGAGCTGCTTTCCCTAGGTGTTCATCCTGGAGAGCGGTCACAGCAGTTTCCCCACTGCACGAAGAAAGAAGAGTTTGTTGTTTAGACTGATGGTGCTTTTCTGCTCTCCCAGATCCTGGACCTAAGGAATGGAAACTTTGGGGGGGTCTTTTTTATTCCCCTTGGGTTAGATGCGCTCTTTGAAGTTAATTCTAAGCTCTGAAAGAGAGAAAGAGGCAGAACTAGAAAGTGATGCAAGAAGAATGCTAAGGGGAAGGGGTATTTTATGACAGCACAGTAAGAGAGATGATTTCTTTTGTCCTTCAAGCACTTTTTCTCGAAGGCTGCTAAAGCCCATTAAAACTTCTGTCCGAAGCTACGGTGAGATTCACTCCTGGAAAGGACAGAGGTTTTACCATGGGGAGCCAGCAGTGGTGATGGCTCCGATTTCATTAGCAGAGCAGTTATCTGAGCTAAAAGGGTTTCTGCTAAATTAGCAGGGGCCCTTGTTGCAATTAAAGTGCTGCTGTTTTGAAACCAAAGTCACTGTCGTTGGTTCGATTTTTGAGGGTGAGCCAGAAGACCATATTCAGAACAGCAGAGCTGTCAAAAAGCAGGTAGCAAAGGGCTTTCAGGAGATCATCATATTCACAGATCCTCCCCAGATCCTCCGCTGCGAGCCCTTTCCTTGGACTTCTCCAATGTCCAGCACCCTTCAATGTGCGAGGTTCCACACCAGGCATATCCGACCCGCAGAGTGCACGTGGTGTGCAGCAGGATGCAGGATGTAAGCAGGACCATTCGGTGCAAGTGCAGAGCGTGTTCTCTCGCTTGTGCAACGCAGCATTTCTTCTTGTGTGTGTCAGGAACCGGTCACCATGCCAGCTCTTCTGTGTGACTGGCAGCCTCTGAATTGTTTCTCATGACCCTGAGCTCTCATGGTCCAGGACGACACGGAGACATACACAATGGGATAAATACTGGGGAACTTGCAGAAACCCCCTTAGGCAGCATGGTGTCGGCCCAGAAAATATTGTACATTCTGGAAAAGCATAAATCCTGCTGATAAAATCCTCCCGTTCTGCTCAGATCCATCCTTTTGGCTGCCAGCTCATGGTTCCTCCACCCGCAGAGTCTGTGGCTCCAGTTCTTCTCTGGAGACCCGCCAGGGATGCTGGTAACTCTCCATTGCTGCCTTCCTGTGTCTGCTGACGGCTCCGAGGTACACGGGGCCTTCCAGGACCATTCTGACACAGCAGCTGTCCTGAGTTGTCACAAAGGCTATTAAATATTTAATTCATCCCTGACTTGAGGACCAGCCGTGATCAAAGGGACAAAGTAGCTGCTGTTCAGTAATGCTTGTTAATCAGAGCAGTTCTGATGAGCAGCGCTGACAAGATCTTGAGAGGATTTTTTTTCAGTTTCCATTGGGGTGCTTGGAGCTGTCACCCTGGAAAGAGGATACCTGTCAGCTCACAGCTGAGCAGAACGTCCTCCTCTTTGTCCGAGTCCCTAAAGAGCAGATCTCACCTGACCTAACAGTGGGCATGCCACATATATTGTGCCTTTTGTCTGGCTACTGGAACTGGAGCTAAGTGTTGAAAGATGGCTTGTCTTTCATTCTGATGAAGAGGTGTTGACAAGAAACTCCTGCATTTCCCAGGCCTGAACTTGATGGTTCCCCCTTTCGTTTGCAGACAAGCTGTGATCTGGAATGGACACATAACTCATGCTCTTTGCTGTCATTTCATGTTCAAGTAAAATGAATTTTCAGCAACTTTTGAAGCTTTTGAAACTGGATATTATTTTCCTGTCGTTCTCTCTAAATATAGGGTGCCACAGAGCCACTTTCTTCTCTGTGTCTTATCTGTGCCCTTGGATCTGCAGTCAAGTCTCAAATGTCCCATGTCGTCTTGCCCTTCAATCTGAAAACTGGCTCCTCAGTTCATACTGGACTATCTCCAACCATTGCCACTGTCTGAAGGGTCCCCAGGCTCCAGCATCAAATCCAGCCCTAATTGCTTTTTTCTGGTCGTCATCACCCTGGAATGACAGAGGTCTGAAATGCCTTCCTGCCCATCTGTTTTCTCCAGCCCCAGGATGAAGCTCTCTTCTTCATCACTGCACCCTTTGACATGTGTAAGCCTACGAGTGCCTGAATGGAATGAAAGTAACTGAAGTCGCAGCGTCTGGAACCCGCCCGGGAAGAGCAGGAATGATGCAGAAATCCCTCGTTCTCAGTCTCTCTAGTTGGTGAGAGATCTTACAGCTGTCACCTCTTTTATTTCTGGCCCTAAATGATGACTGGGCTTCTCTTGCCTGTCAAGTTGCTTTGCCAACATTGTAAATACTTTCCTATACCCATTCAAACACCATTCAGCCAGCTGTTTCTTGTATCTCTCTTGCTTATAAATCCTGCCCTTAGCTCATCTATTTATTTAGGGCAATTAATTCTGCAGCTCCCAACACTGTTTCCTCGGTCAGCCTGAGTTAGCAGAGCCTTTCACTCTCTCTCCTCCTTCTTTTCTTCTTGCATTCCCTCTCCAGGCTATCTTGCCCAGTTTCCTTTCTGCTCTATTTTACTGCTGCTAAATTCAGAATCCTCTTTTTCCTACCCGCTCAATTTCTCATTGTAATGCTGCCTCCACTCCCCAGCACACCTTGAACCTTGGATGTTACCTGTTTGCTTGTGGGTAACCTGCCCCCCGAAAACAGAGCCTGGTGGATCCCAGCCGTCCCCTGGTCCTTGCTGGACGTGCTGCGTGGCCCCGGAGCTCCACACCCCTGGCTCTCCAGCTTCCTTTGTGAGCTCCTTGTGACTGGTGCATCCCTCTCTAAAAAGCCTTATGCCCGCGCTGAGCGGGGGCTCCCAGTTTGGCTGTTGTCCTTTATACCTCTGGATCTTTCCCAGGTCCTGGAACACCGTTCCGTAGGCTTCTAATTAAAATCTTCAAAGAAGCAGAGAGGACGTGTGGGGAGCTGAGGACAGCTGAGTGAACTCTGGATGCTGTTCCCTGATGCCTTCTTTGTCCTCAGCTTCTGTGGGCTGGGGTGTTTGCTAGGTAGTCGGTTCTGATCACAGGAAGAACATTTTCTACAACCACTGCTATTAGCGATAATGAGAATAAATGATACAATAATGAAATCTTATTACACACTTTTCAATGAGGGCCTTTCATCTGAAAGATTTCAAAGTGCTTTACAGGCTACTGAACATAGAAATCATTTTACTCGCTGGGGATATTCAGTGAGTGCAGGAATGGTGTGTGGGGAAATGTTGGGAAACACACATTGAGCACGCGGGACAGTGCAGCAGGGGGAGCAAACACCCTGGATTCAAACAGAATTGCTGCCTAAATTTAGGGGAAGAAGCAGCCTAGAATGCTTTTATGTGGAACATTAAACAGCTACCCCGTGGCTAATACCTGTTGTTGGAGTGAGACAGATAGGATCAAGGCTAGAATTTTCTTACAGGAGCTCAAATGCCTGACTGTCATTTAATCCTGGCCCCTAAGTCCCTTTGGTCCCTTTGCAGATGCCAGCCCACCCCTGTTTCACATTCCGTCGGGAGAAGGAACCTTCTGCAGCCCTCATTACCTTCATAACCCTGCCTGCAATGGGGGTTCAGGGCTGGCTCAAAGAGAAGAGCATTGCTGCCTGAAAAGCCAAGTCACAAGTACATCTCTTCCTCCTCCACTGTGGATTTTGCTTTCCCCTGAGATCTCCCATCCAAGTACTGACCAGTGCTTGACCCTGCTTAGTTTATGAGAGACTGGCAAGACGAAAATCCATAGCAGAAAATTTCTTGAGCATATTTATCTTTTGTAAAGGGGAAAAAAAATCAACGTCAACCCCTAACCTCTAAAGACGCCAACTTCCTTCTGCTTATTAAATGGTCCTTGTTTCTGTCTATGGAAGTCGATTGAATCGGGCTGGCCCTGGTGCTCCCGGCGCAGGGGAGCTGCGTGCCTTCCCCGGTGATATGCGAGGTTAATAACCCTGGCAGTACACGCATTATGCAAAGCAGGACATCCCTTCTGCGCGTTGGCACCCAAGGAGCGGCGGGCGAAGGCGACAGCGCGATCAATCTCCGAGCTCTCCGCGCTCCGTAGCTGCCCGGGCTGACTCGGGCCCTGCTGAACGCTGGAGTGGGGCTGAGCTGTCTCCCTGGGCTCCGGGCTTCTGTTGGAAGCTGGATCTGTTACTGGGAACCCTGTATCTTGAGCTCTTTGAGTTGCAAACAGTTGGTGTTGGTGGAAGGATGGGCCTGCTGGTAACGCACGAAGCTCTCGCAGAATAGTTGCTGGGGTAGAGCTGTGGAAGCATTGAGGGGCTGGGTGTGAGGCTTCGGGAGGAGGAGGGAAGGGAATTCCTGCCTTTGCTGCTCTGATGGTCTGAACAGGAACGTAATGGTCTCTCCAGGCCAGTTGGGCTGTGAGAGGTCATAGCCTGGAGGAGATAACGGAAGGAGCAGCATTTGCAGACCAATTGAGTGGGACCTTTGCTGACACAGCAGAGGACTGGAGAACCCCATGGTGGGTTGACTCGTTCCCCAGGAAAAACACCGTCACCCTTACAGGACTCTGGCAGCAGGTGACAATGTGAACAACAGGAGGAGGGCACGTAAGGGCAGTGTGGCAGCTCTGGCAGCAGAGCTATTTACGGGCAGATTAGACAGCTCTGACAAGCGTTAGAGGCATTAGACTCCTGCCTGGGAGCAAGCGGAAGGGACAGGGGGTCTCTCAAGTCCTGCCTGCTGCTGCGTGTGATCGATGTTGCAGGAGAGGGCACTTACATCTTCTGCCAGAGACCAGGACTCGTCCGGGGCAATAAATGGTCTGCCCAGAGAGAGGGGAGCCCAGCTCTGTGTGCTGATGGCTGTCTGAGGGGGATCCCACACCCGCTGAGGGGGTGTGAGCTCCTCTGCAGGCTATTTCAGGGGCAGAGGGGGATGAGGAGCTTCTAAAGCCGTTATATGAGCTGGTTGGAACTGCCAGCTGCTTTCAGAGAGCCAAGTTTGAACCCATGATTCAGAGCAGGGGCTGGTTACACACAGAGCTCCCTCCCCTTCCTGCACAGGGACCGTGATGGGGATTGCTGGAGTACAGATAATTGACAGCAGCGGTTGTTGGAGAGGAGAAGTATTTGGGTATTTGGCAAGTATTTGAGTCAGGGATCACTCTGAGGGGTTTCTGCCTTTAAATAGCCAAGGGCAAGAGGGAAGCCATGAGAAGCAGTCATGAAAATGATGTCTTGACCAAAATTCATGTAGGATCAGTGCTGGCCTATGTGAGGGAGGACTTAGTTGTGCTAGGAGACAGCAGAGTTATAAACAGGCAAAGATGAGGCTAAGAAACCTGGAGGCATTTGGTCTGGGTTTGCTGGCAGCTGCTGCAGCAGTGGGGATCCCTGGCACCCCACTGCCACTGCCCGTGGAGGACTGTAACCTTTCCAGGCCCTTTATTCTTGTGCTGAAGCTCAGAGAAATCAGCCAGGAGATTCGAGAGTTATGAGGGGGAAATGACTGATGCAGAGCAGTAACAGGCCTTTCGGGTTCTTCCTCCCTAGGAAATCTAGGCTACAAAGAAGTTTGAATAAATGCATGTCATTGATTATTTACTGTAAACTACTCACCTACCTCAACTTTAAACTAACTAGTTGAATGACTTGCTTGTGCTTAAAAGAAATGTTTATTTTAACGGAAGCACACTGTAGAAAGCCTCAAACCCCCAGTGCTTCTATTGGCAAAATGTATTTTCCCAGAGTGGATATAAGGCTCCAATTAAGATTTTGTCAATCATTCCATTCTATGTCTCTCATTTCCGTCTCTTAATATTTATCACTCATTTTCACATTGCTCTGGGCAATCACTCTGACCTGGCATGTTATTTCCCTCTGAAATCCTCTGCTGATGGTTTCAGACCTTCAGAGCACCAGTAGAGGTTGTTTCCAGTTGGCTTTAAAGGGGCTCTCCAGCCATCGCTGCCCACTGCCTGCCCCTGCCGCGTGCACTTCACTGTGCGCTGGGCTCGTTTCCCAGCCTGGGCTCTCCCGCTTGGCTCCAGCCCTGCAGGGACGGGGGGAGGCACTTCCCATCCCATCCTCCCCCGCTGTGCCCGCACAAGGGTCGTCTTGGGATGGAGCTCTTGCTCATGGAAGTTGCCCGCCATGTCTTGGCCCCAGCGTTGGCCACTGGCGTCCGTCGCATTGCAGCCACGCTTGGCTCCATGTTGACTGGAGCCAGTTGCCAGCCCAGAAGAGCAGTGTTGCCATGATAACGTTCCTGGCAGGTGCTGGCTTGGGTTTCCCGGGATAGAACTGGCTTCCCATAACTCTCCTGATGTGGCCCAAGGTCTTGGATATCCTTCCAGGCCGGCATCAGGACTGCAGGTTTTTGTGGTTCAGGGCGACTCTGCCCTGCACGTTCACACCTCTCTGGGCTCCCCTGGACCTGTGCATGGTGGTCCCGAGCAAGTATCCTTCTGTCTGGGATCTTGCGAGGTACAGTGCCACCGAGACCTCACTGTGTGGGCTCCGAGATGCTGTAGTGACTCAGAAATGCCATTTCCAGTTCTGCTGCTCACCTGCCAGCTCCCCTCCTCAGGGAGGAAATGATGATTAGCATCTCTCATGGCCTACTTTTCATAGCAGCCTTCAGAGTTCACATGCACTGGGTATTACAGGTGCTCCAGATGACAGCAGAGAGACCCCAGTGTCCCGGGGGTTGGTGGCAGCAAGGACCCCTCTGCCAAGCTGGGGCTGGGAGCAGAGGGCATAGGGCAGGAGGTGGCCGGAAAGGATGCTGCAGAGAGCAGAGAGCAGGGTAATCTGTGAGCATCTCTATGGAATCGAGCTGTGTCAACCCTGCTAATTCACTCTGCCTCAATGAGAAGCATTTATTATATGTCAGGGGGAGTGTGATGAATGGGAAGTCAGGTTTTCCCCTCTATTATTTCAGCTCTCTGGTCTGTGGGTGATTTATTCAGTAGCATTTATGGTGTTACTAGTCTAAAACCAGAGGGGAAAATTATTCAACCCTTTCCTGCCTTTTCGTTTTTTTTTTTTTTTCTTTTTTTTTTTTTTTTTTTTTTTTTTTTTTTTTTTTTTTTTTTTTTTTTTTTTGTTTTGTTTTTCCCTTTCTGTTTCATTATATTTCTGTGGGGTTTGTTTGTTTGTTTGTTCTCTTTTCCTCTGGTTTGCAACCTTCCCTGCTTTTTTGGGTAGATGGATTGTACTCCTGCACTAGGCAGCTTGCTTGTCTGCTCTTGTGCTCTGCCAAACAAGGGCAGCTTGTCCAGGGACTTCAAATGCCCAGCTCGGGTGATGGGCTCTTCCAGGAAGTCCCTTGTGTCACCAGAGGAGCTGCTGCACATCAAGCTTTGCTGGAAAGCTGACCCTGGTGCTGAGTGGCTCAGCTTTTAAAAGGCCTTTTGAAAATCCAACAAGTCCTCTAGCCTTTGCTGCTTAAAGGCTGATCGTGATGGGACAGTTTGGGGCAATTGGCTTGCCCCAGTGTTTCGTGTTTCAGTCTCATTTGGCAGGGAATAAACCCAACACTTCTCAGTATTTTAAAATAAAAATTGCCATGTTTGACCACAGACCGATGTCCAGGGAGGCCAGAAAAGCTCGGGAGGTTTTAGGTCCCTTTTCCCTTTCCTGTCCACTGCATATTGCGGGGCCTGCTTGTAGCTGCAAGCTGGTGTAAAGCAGCATGCAAACCAGTGCGCTTCCTCTGATTTAACCCCAGCTGGAGGCTGAAGCCTTTCTCTGTGGGGCTGAAACCGCAGCAGCTTTCTCCGTGTCCCTCAGGCACGGCAGCCCCTGGGTCGAGCCGTGGCGGGACGCAAGCCCCCTCGGCCAGGGTGGTGGGAACGTCTCTGGCTGGCTCCGGCAAAGCCGCTGCCCTGGGGGTCACCTGGGGAGCAGCGTACGGCCTGTGCTCGGCCAGTTCATCTGCTCTGCTCTAACTGGGCTTGGGTTACTGTGCCTGCCCAGAGACAGAGGCAGAGCATCGGACACTACGCTGGGACCGGTAACCCGCTGTCTGTGGGGATGCTGGGAAGGTGTGTGGGTAGCACTAGCTGGTCACCCAGAGACCGCTTCCTTCGCTTTTGAGTCCGAGCGCACGGGAGCTTGTTGCAGAAGTTTGCTGCTAGTCCTAGGCTGGGTTTAAGTGGCACATAAACCTGCCGGCTCTTTGGGGAGGCTGTCGGGCAGTAAGGACACGGGGAATCATGAGAGTGCGGGCACCGTACGGTAGTGCTTCCAGCCGATGTCTCACAGGGCATGGGCTGTTTCTTGATCTAAGGGAGCAGGCTCGCAGGGCTTCTCCAGAAGAACGGCGTCCAGGCCGGGACGTCTCTGTGCCTGTGGCTGCTTCGTATCTTGGCTTTGACAGGCTGGAGATCCGGGGCCAGAGGGGCTGTGGGGTAAGGGACTGCCCTGGTGTAAGGGAGTGCTGTGGGGTAAGGGAGTGCTGCGGGGTAAGGGAGTGCTGTGGGGTAAGGGAGTGCTGCGGGGTAAGGGAGTGCTGCGGGGTAAGGGAGTGCTGCGGGGTAAGGGAGTGCCCTGGTGTGAGGGAGTGCC
>WUAM01000305.1:185230-195250 GCA_024336885.1 Actenoides hombroni
TGGGCACACTGCTGGCTCATGTGCAGCTGGGATTCGATCAACACCCCCAGGTCCCTCTCTGCTGGGCACTTTCCAGCCACTGCTCCCCAAGCCTGTGGGGTTGCAGGGGGTTGTTGTGGCCCAAGTGCAGGACCTGGCCCTTGGCCTTGTTGAAGCTCCTCTGATTGGCCTCAGCCCATCGATCCAGCCTGGCCAGGTCCCTCTGAAGAGCCTTCCTGCCCTCAAGCAGATCAACACTCCCACCCAGCTTGGTGTCATCTGCAAACTTACTGAGGGTTCCTCAATCTCCTCATCAAGATCATTAATAAAGATGTTAAACAGAGATGATCCAAATACTGAGCACCCCTTGTGACTGGATTGAACTCCATTCACCACCGTTCTTTGGCCCTGGCTGTCCAGCCAGCACTTGACCCAGCAGATCCTCCACCCGTCCAAGCCCTGAGCAGCCAGTTTGGTCATGAGGGTGCTGTGGGAAACTGCTGTCGAAGGCTTTATGGAAGCCCAGGTAGTCACACCCACAGCCTCTCCCTCACCCACTAGGTGGGTCACCTTGTCATGGAAGGAGATCAATCCTATTAACCAGGAGCTCAGCGTGGCATGGGTGAGGAAGGCTGGGATGTTCATGAGGCTGCTCTGGCCACGAAGTTCCAGGCTGCCTTGTGCTGCACCAGGAGAGAGCTGTGGCATTCAGCAAGCCAGCACCCAGAGCCGGGAGCCGGGGGCGAACCGGCCGGGCCCGTGGCCGCGCGGCACCCGCTCAGCAGGGCCGTGGGTGAGCCACTGCTGATTGTGGCGGCCGGTTCAGGGAGCTTGTGGCAAAGCTGCTTCAAAGAACAGCTCCCTGTAAAGCCAAACGTGATCATGAGAAATTCGGGATATGCAGCCTTGGTTTGTGGCTCTGGGATGTCTCCCAAGTGTCTCTATACCAGGGTGGGAAAAGCCGTGCGCTACTGGGTGGGACGCAGGTGCGGGGGCTGGTTAGTGCTCCCCTACCTGTACAGTGGGGTTTCTGCTGAGAATTCCTCCCTGAAAATGCTGACCTCCAGCCAAGAGCAAAAGCAATCAAGGGATGAAATTTATTGTGATGCTGAACCAACGCGCGAGATTAATGCTTCCCTTTCATCTCACGACTCTTCAGCTCTGTGTTTCAAATCAGGTACCGTGTAAAATATAGCCCCTAGCATGCTACCTGTGGAAAAAAATATCAAAGAAACAACCCGTTTGCAAGTGAAGGGCTGCGCGTTGCATCAGCTTGGGGACACTTACTCATTTCCCTCTGTCCTTTGTAGTCGCACGGCTGGTCGTGCCAGGCTGGTCTAAAACTCCACCCCAGAGCAGCACCGTTGAGAGAAGGGGTGTCTCAGCTGATGGGCATACAGCTCTGCTCCCCACCTCCTGTGCTTCAGTAAAGGCGAAGGGTTTGCTGCTGAAAACGCTAAAACGTTGGGAAGAATCTAAGGAAAGAAAGGAGGGACATATTCAGATTACCAAATGCTCAACCAGCTCAGGCTCTCAGGGGGCAGGAAGTGGGCTGAAAAGGAACCCCTTGCTCTCCATGCGCTCACTGCCTCTTGCAGCTGAACTCGGCTGCTGCGGGAAGCGAGGCAGTTGTCTCTGCCCGGCAGGAGTTACAGACACAGCCTGGGGCAAGAACTCCTCTTCTTCAGCCACTGGAATGCTTCCACTGCCCCTTGAGCAAACTGGTGTCTAGCAGGCGTTGGCACGTAGCACCCCTTCCTCACGCCGGACAGCAGCGTGCCCTGCAGATCGCTGAGACATTGTCACAAGCAGAACGGAAACGGATGAGTTAGAAATTTCTTTTAAAGTAAAGCCAAGGAAGGAAGAAAGAATCTTTATTCAAGCTTTAACAAGGTGGTTATTGCTGAGTAATTACATACTAGCAACTTACTTGCAGGAGAGGAAGTTGCTGAAGTTCAGTTTACTTGTCTTGGTTAATTAGGTCCCATTCCTTGGGGGTAGGCTAATTGGACGGTGACATTCAGTGAGATAATGAAATAAATGTCATGTCGTATAACGAGTTAGTTAATGATAAAGAAATGTTCACCCTTCTAGAGGCACAGAGCTGGAGCTGATGCAATGTTTTGGATGCGGTGCTTTTCTGTTGAGAAACACTGCTTGGCATGAGTGTTACTTGGCATGAATGTTTGTGGGAACACATCTATTTGGATGCAGATTTTGCCGGCAAGATTTATGAGGTCAGAGAAAGAGAAAGAAGAATGCAGGCTGTTACCTGGACTGCACGATGCTGCTTTTCCAATACTGGCTTAGGAGATGGCAGCACTCCCACTGTAAATGAAGACCTTGAATAGTAAATGTGCTTTTGCCCCTAGTAATTGCTGGTTCCTGTGTCCTTCTCAGCCAAGATGGGTGGTGTGTTTTAAACATCCGTACTTTGTGTCTAGGAGCAGATAGGTTGGCCATGCAGGGTTGCAAGGTCAGCGATACGGTGAGTGCTGACACTTCTTTTTGCTTTCTCAATGCCATAGAAGTCTTGCAGGAAACTGCTCAGATGGCCCATGTAGAAGAATATGATTTCTGGACAGATGCGGTAGGACAAAAACTTGCAAATCCACTGAGAAATGAATGGTGTGAGTCATATCTGATTGAAACAGGTTTACTTTTGTATGGGCTGGGGGTTGTAGAAGAGAAATCCATCATTGGAAAGCCTCTTGTCCATCTGCCTGTTCCTCTGGAGGGATGAATGGACTCTGGAAAGGCAGCAGCGGTGCTGGAGGTGCTCGCTGCTGAGCTGGGAGGCACAGGGCAGCTGGGCACACACCAGTGTCACTGGGGGGGAGAAGGAGACACGCACCTCCTGCAGACGTGCCTGGAGAGCAAACCTCGCTGAGCACATCTGCTAGCAAAGAGTTTCTGGGCACGAGCTCTGGCCTTACTGCTGTAGTGTAGCTGGGCTGTTCCGAGGGAGTTCTTAGCTCCTCAGCCAACAAGCCAGTTTTCTGCTGGAGCCAGGCTCTCAGAAAGGTGTTTGCTGCGTGGGGTCTGGTGCTAACTCATCACTACTGAGGTTATTTTAATGGGCATATTACTGCATTTCTGGCACCATCTGCTCCTCTCTCTGATTACTGATGCAAGGAGGGATTAAGAGAGAGTATTCTCCCTCTTCCAGCAGGAAGGGAGTTATTAGTGCTTTAAACACACGCAACAAATCTGTTCTGCGTGCCCAGCAGCAGCTGGCATTTCCCCTCGTCTTTCCCCGTGCAGATCGGTGAAGGAAATCTAATTGGCGAGTGGAGATCTCTGACTGAGAGCTGCGCTGGGTGCTGGGAGTTGCTGTTTGCTTTTGTTTTCCCCAGGAGCGTGTTGTACGTGCCAGGTCCCAGGCTGTTTCTGCAGGTTTTGTCGCGGGGCGGCAGAGCCGACCCTGCCTCTGCCCGCGGGAGCCCAAGGGGCAGAGCTCCGAGGGGCTCCCTCCGAGCTCACACCCACCCCGGGTAGGAACCAGCTGCCTCTCTGGAGATCCTCCTGCCCCTGTGCAATTGTTATTCAGGCCCACATGGAGAAGGTCAGGACTGCGTGGAGGTCACTCACAGGCTAAGGGTGCCTGGCAAGCCGAGGAGCTGGCACAGCACCCCTCGGCTCCAGCAAGGAGATGCTGACACTCATCAGTAAAACATTGTCCGTGACAAATTCAAGGCAACAGCAACTGGTGTCTGGGAAGCCTCAAAGAGGTCAAATGGGCAAATGGGGAAGCCATCTTCTCAAGGTCAGTCCTCAGCTTTGGTCCTGCTTTCTGTTTCCCAGCCAAACTGACTGCACAGAGCGTAGAAATCGGAGTGCACAACTGGGAAAAAAAATAACTCGTTTTAAAAAGCCACAGAAAAATGTAATGCCCGCATGTGGCATAATGTGCAGGTCTGGAAGGGACCTGTGAGTGTCCTGGGGTGGACTGTGACTCTGTAGTAAGGCTACATCCAGTTGTAATGCCTCACACGTGGCAGGATTGTCTAAAGCTGTCAAAGTACAAGGGCTGGGAAAATCTCTTCTGTGACGTTCCCCTCTCTGTGATGCTCTGGAGTCCGTGTTGATCCATATCAATCTGATCCTCTGAGGTGATGATGGTAAAACACAATGAAGATTTTGGGCAGCCGTTGAGGGGCTTTCCAGGAAAGAGAGTAGAGTCCTGGGGCTTATGGCAGGTCTGGGACAGCTAGATAATGTTGAGTGACGTTGGACGATAGGGCTGGGGTCTCCCAGGGTCGGGTGCTGCTCTGCACGGTTCACCAGTGGGGTGAAACTGGTGGCAGTTGTGACAGGACTCAGTTCAGAAAGTCGCTGCGTCAGGGCTGGACAACCCCCCCAAGTCCAGCGTGGAAGAGAAGTGTAAGAAATGGCAGGTCATTGCGGATGCAGGGCTGGGCTTGAGAAGCAGCCTGAAGGACTTTGGGGTAATAGGAAATGCAGGGCTGGCTGTGGCTTGTTTAACATTCGAGAGGCTGGCTGGTATTTACTGGTGTGCCTGTTGTCTGAAAGGTCAGTACACAATCTTACTGTTTCTCTGCACGTTTTCCTCAGGCCTGGAACGAGCGGTTGTGCTCGCTCACCCGTGGCAAGCAGAGAAACCATTTATCAGCAGTAAGTAGTTAAAACAAGTACGCTGAGCTGGTTGGAGGACTAAACCCAGACAGCAGAGGTGGGATCAAAGGACCTGCTTCTGGTTTTGTACCGGGCTTGAAGCTGGCTTTTCCCTTGAGGGATCAGCAGACGATGGAGTAAGGTTATCCGGCATCTCAGCACTGTTGAGGAGATGTCTCCAGCGGGGCTCAGGGAAAAGAGGAGCTAAGAGGAGAAGAAAAGATTGGCAGAGACCTGAGAGCGGTAAAGGGCAGGGAGCAAGGACACAGATGGGGGATTTTACTGTGCCTCACCCTGCGTTTCTTGTGCATAACCTTCATTGCTCTCTAATTTTCCCTCTTGTCTATGGTCTGGTGATGTAAGATGGTCTGGTGAAGTAAGAGCAAGCTTGTTAGACTTCTAGGATATATGGACTCCTTTGACACAGCTGGAACTGGGTCAGCCCTTCTGGTACTTTATCTAACCTTGGCAGGGAGGATCCCCATCTCTAGAGGTTTTGTTCATCTCCCGAGATCCCCATTTTCTGAAGCCAGCCTGGAGCAGGTCCCGTGTGCCTTCCCTGCTCCGTGGCCTGAGCAGCCTTTGTCCAGAAGGGCTCCCCTGCATTGCTGCTGCACTGGTCCTGGTGCCAGACCCTGGCCTGGCATATCCCCTGTGTTTCGTAGAGGGATCCTGACCTCCTCCCAGAGCTGCACAGGGTTGGCAGGCTGCACTGAGCAGTGCTTGGTTGCCACGGTTGGTCTGCCTGAACCCTGACCTCAGGCTGTTTGAGCAGTGCCTCTGCTAGAGGAAAGTTCTGGGACTCTGGGAGAACTTCTCCTTTACATATAAAAAAGAAAAGCAAAGGGATCAGGCATGGAAAGAGATTGGTGTAGTTCTGAGGATGCAGGCACGGATCACTGGGTGAACCAGAGGATCTGCATGGCTGGGCATGAGAAGGGACCTTCTGAGTCCCACCATCAACTCTTCCTGCCAGTGGCCAGCAGCAGCTGCTCTGGGAGAGCACAGAAGGAGCAGCCCACCCAGGAGACTCTCCAGGCTCCGGGATTTGCAGCATATGCTGAGCTGGAGGTGCTCCCCTCATTCTTGTAGGCCATGGTGGATTTTGTCTTCTAAAACGATGTCCAGCTGCTTTTTGACAGGCAGCTGGTGACAGACAGGGTGGTAGAGGGGGAAGTGGGTAAGGGTTGGATACATCACAGACACCTCAGACCCTTGCAGTGTCAGCGTCCCCCTCTGATCCATCTGCTCACACTCCCTGGGTACTGCAGAGAGGAAAATGAGCGCTTGGAGGGTCTGATTTGTGTGCCCAGCTGCAGATGCCCACTTTGGAGGAAAGCAGTGGCTCTCCCATCTCCACAAGCAAGGACAGTGCTTTTGTGCCCCCCGAGGTGACTCGAGCAGGGTAAACATTTCCCCTGTAGAAACCTGTGTTTATCCAGACAGCTCCCATCCAGCTGGGAGAAGAGATGGATGGTTGAAGAAGTAGGGACAGGGAGATGCCACTGATGGAAATTCGTTATATTTCTTTATGAACTGTCCCCTGTAGCATGAATAGATGGTGTGTCTGTGCAGAGAGCACTGCAACACAAAAAGTGACGGAGCTAGAGAACCGGCTGAGCCGGGTAGGCTTTGGGGAGCAGGGGAAGACAGCAGGACAGCGTGTCCCTTGTGGTGGATGGCGTGTCCCTTGTTGTGGATGGCTTGTCCCTGCAGAGCCAGCTCCGTGCCAGCAGTGCCCGTCCAGCCCAACAGCAGCTCTGCCTAGCTGGCATCTGCTTTCTCTCAGCTCCCATGGCTGGTTGTGCTGCTGGTCTTCTCATCATCCCTTGGAGGTGAGTTTTCATTGCCGTGTGGAGTTTTTTAGCAGGGGAGGATGGGACAATCTGGGCCTAGCTGCTGTGGATGAGATGAGAAGCAAACTCAGAGGTTTGCTCAGAGGCAGCAGAGGTCTGTGAGCTGGTTTTGGCATGATGTGATATCTCAGCTGCCTAATGGAAAGAATATGGAGTGAGGTCACCTGAAGCCCAGCACTTGCCATGATCTGCACAGCCATGGGGCTGGCTCGAGGGTGTCTGGAGCTCAGCTTTGACCTTTCAAACATCCCACTGGACACGGGGGGAGACTTCAGCCTATAGCACCCTCACAGCCCTGGGCAGAAGGGCTCATCCCTGAGCTCCCTGGCAGAGATCGAAGCAGCGGAGCTTTGCCAGGCTGTGAGCAGTGCCCTCCAGGCTGGTGGGCAGCAGTGTCCACAGGCCAGCCATCCTCCAAACGCTGCCTGCCTCGCCTGCCTGGCACTGGGGCCACTACTCGACGGCAGCGTGCTGCTAATGGGCTAAGTGAGCCGTGCTCGCTCAGTGATCGCCGAGGCAGCAGAGATGTGTCAGTTCAGGAGGTGATTAATGAGGAGCAGCAGAACTCTCTAACCTCCAGGCATCTGATTTGAATCCGGCAGAGATGAACAGAGGCTGGAAGTGATGCTGGAAGAACCAAAGTGTAGGAGTTATTCCTCACAAAAAATCAGCTGTGGTTTCCTCTGCCTGACAAGGTGCTTGTGAGCTCTGGGGAAAGCTGGCCCCGAGATGCTGCCAGGTCTCCACGCAACCAGGAGACTGCAGACAGCATGGGTCTGCCAAAATCAGCGCTGGAAACCACCCCTCAACGTGGTGCTCCCCTCGGGGCTGGGCATTGCTCCGAGGAGCTGAGCCAGTCCTCATTTCTGTGGATCTTTGGGCGTCTACAACAAAGATCATGTGCTTGGGTGTCTCAGGCAAGGTAGCCTGAAGTTTTCGCTCAAAGTGAAAGTTCAAAGGGAAGGTTCAAATGAAGTTTTCATTCAAAACTTTCTTAAGGTGAAAATTGCAAGCCGCTGCATAATGAAGAAGATGGGGAGAAATGCACCAGGAAGGTTTTTTCCCTTGATTTTGACCTACCAGCCTCCTAGTTTTGAAATGTTATCAAAATACTGAAAGCTGAGGAAAATGACATTCTGATGAGGACTTCAGTAAAATGTTTGAATCCATGCTGAATACCCCAAATTATTCTTTTCAGAGCAGGGTGAAAATGAAGCATCGGAAGAAAAAATCAAAGCGCTTGATATTTGTGAAGTGAAACATTTCCACCGTTCAGTTTGGAACAACATTTCTATTTAAAAGCTTGCTAAATTTTCCATTAAGAAAACCACACTCAGATCTTAAAATATATCACTGAAAAATAATCATCACTTTCATTCTGGGTCAAAGAAGTGTTTCAGTAAGAAAACACAGAGGCAAAGCAGTTTAATTTTACTAGAGGAAAAGTCTCAGTCCCACTGAAAAAACACTTCTTCCAACGGTTTGCTCGAAACCCTGGCTGCACAGGTCTGCCTCTAAAGTCACCTTTCCCCCCAGCTTTTAAACTGAGGCAGCTGAGGCAGCCTTAGATCCTGCTACACCGCCAGGCAACTGACAGTGAGGTGACACATCTCCGGGTCAGCCTGGCAGCGAGCTGAAATTGCTGGTTGGATTTACGGAAATACTTTCAAATCAATTGTTCTGCCGTTCAGCTAATTCTTGATTGCGGTCTTACACGGGTAGGAAAGGCCCGGAATAAATGATGAGCTTTGCTCCGTGTTCCAGGCTCTCCACTGCAGTCAGCACGTCGTGGGTGCCCACACGGCACCCAAGGGTGAACATCCAACCGCGGCCCTGCACACCAAATGCCATCTCACTTTCCTGTTTTCAGAGCCTGAAATGCCTCTTTGGTGGGCAAATACCCGTCACCTGCCCCTGGGCGCTGGGAGCCAGATACGTTTCAGCAATATTTTGAAGAAAAGATCAATTTAAAAGGGATATTGCAACCTGGGAAGCAGCCAAGAGACTTCTTCTAACTGTGATTGCGCTTGACACTCGTAATGAAACAAAATTCAGATCACCGCAATAAATTTCCAAACTGTGAGCCTTCCAAAAAAAATACTTAGCATTTCCCACAAGGCTCTACAAATTCAATCTGCATAAGCTCCAAAATAAGTGTATTTTCTACCTTAAACTAATACTTGGCAGCAACTTTCAGTTGGCTCATTTAATTAAGTTGGTGTGCAGATCCCATTTTAATGTATTTAATGCCACTAAAATGACAGGCATACTGATCAAGGGGATTGTAGTTTATTTTTTAATTTCTTTTTTTCTTTAATTTCATCTTGCTCAGATTTCTTCTCCCCCTCACGGCACTGGCTGCTGCGAGCTCATGCCTCCAGGAGGTGACCCAGCAGAGCACCCAGAGCCAAGCCGGGGGTTAGAAAGGAGCAGGGCGTGAAACGAGGCAATGAGATTGATGCAAGTTAATTAGGGCCTTTCACACCAGAAGGATCTTCTGGATCAAGAAGGAGCGACGCGTGATGACACCTACTTAATGAACCTTCTCTGCTGCCCAGCAAGGAATAAGAGGATTTGGTGGCTTCTTGCACAGTTTTGAGGGCATTGGCCTCCAGTGAGCCGGCTCCTGAGGACACGCTGTGGGCTCTGCCCGAAGGAGAGGAGCTCTGTGTCTGGTGTCCTCTTGGCACGCCCCGTGCAGACAAACCTCTAGAACCTGCTGGTTTTCAAACAGATTTGCAAGAGCACCGAAGAGCTCAGAGAGGTGAAGTTCCTACAAGTTTTGTAGAAGTGGGCAGGAGAGGAAGATGGAGCTCGGAGGGCTGTTAAGGCCTGGGAGCTAAACCGCAGCATCAGAGCCCGGGAGATGTGCACACAGGGAGCCGTGCGAGAGCCTGTTCGGTGCTTTCCCTCCCCCTCGGCCGGATTTTCTGTGGCGCTGCCTTTCCCGAGGCTTCTTCAGCCCTCCCAGCTGCACTCAGTGGTCCCAGCTCGGTGGGGCTGGGCAGTGCTAGGTGCTGCACAAAGGTGGGACAAGAAACAGCCCAGAGGCAGTAGCTGTCCACAGGCAGACAGGAAAACAGAGGCCGGGCTGGGCTGGTTTACAGCCCAGGCAGTGCTGAAGGGCTGGGCCCTTGGGTGAGGTGGGTAAATTGTCTGGTTCGTAGAGAAGCAGACATTCATCTGCTCCATGGTTCCCCATGGAAAGGGACCTTGGTGTCCTGGTGGACAGGAAGTTCTCCATGGGACAGCAGGGGGTCCTTGTGGCCAGGAAGGCCAAGGGTCTCCTGGGGGGCACAAAGAAGAGCGTGGCCAGCAGGTCGAGGGAGGTTCTCCTCCCCCTCTGCTCTGCACTGGTGAGGCCACAGCTGGAGTGTTGTGTCCAGTTCTGGGCTCCCCAGTTCAAGGGAAATACTAGAGAAAGAGTCCAATGGAGGCTATGAGGATGCTGAAGGGACTGGAACATCTCTTAGGAGGAAAGGCTGAGAGCCCTGGGGCTGTTTAGCCTGGAGAAGAGAAGACTGAGAGGGGATCTTATTAATGTTTACAA
>WUAM01000305.1:201214-211683 GCA_024336885.1 Actenoides hombroni
TGGGCAGGGCCAGGGCCCGGGGAGCTGCTCACCTCTGGGCAGGGCCTGGGCAGGGCCAGGGCCCGAGGAGCTGCTCACCTCTGGGCATGGCCTGGGCAGGGCCAGGGCCCGAGGAGCTGCTCACCTCCGGGCAGTAAGGAGGACCCTGCTCAACTCTAAGGAACTCGTTCAGAGCAAAAAGGAAAGGAGGAATTTAAGGTGCCGTCGCACAGGGTCTGAGGAGAGCGCTGACAAGATCGCGTGGGGTCAGAGCAAGCGTGAACAGTTTAAGGCAGCAGCTCCTTCCTTGGAAGCTTAATCAAACATACTCTATCTTGTCAGGAGTCAATGAAGCAAAGTTACAGAGGACATGTTATTATGTGAATCCTTTCCCAGCCGGCTGGGAGAAGTCAGGCCTAAGGAAACCTGGGCTGGGGCTGCTGCCGTGCCAGGGGTGCCGTGCTCGGCTCTGCGGGCTCTGGGAGTCTTTGCTGGAAGGATGTCCTCCCCCCGTCTGTGGGCAATGAGAGGGAGGTTCTGCTAAGCCATCCCCTCCCTGTCTGACAGTAGTACCAGCATCAGGGAATGGTGTGTTCCAGGAGTTGTACTGGGAGCTTTACATCCCATACGAGAGGCTCAGCCTCCGGATTATTCCTACTCTCTCATCTCTCAGCATCTTTTGGTTCTTACATGCCCTTATACCTCTCTTCTTCCCTGATTTGGGGAAAATCCTCAGAAATACGCTTCCTTTCCCCTTCCAAATAAATAAGGAGTTCTGAAGTAATTTGTGGGTCGGGGTTTTGGCTTTTTTTGACTTAAGATTTTTCTAGTCTGTCTCTTTTCAGGCCCTGCCATCCTCTGGAAAAGCATCCCGTGCACAATTAGCAGGCACATCTCAGCCTTTGTCACCTGCTCCGAGTCCTCTTGCTTGGCTGAGCTGCTGAGCTGCAGTGTTGTCAGCTCAGGTGGTGAGGTGCAGCCTGCGAGAAATCTCGACGCAGAGCGGCCACGGCGGGGATGGGAGACAGCAGCGGGATGGAGCTGACAGGGAAACCCAGCCAGCTCCCGTTGCAGTGCTTTTTATCCAATTCTAGACTCCAAAGCTATTCTAATAGCAGAATTTCCCGGCCACTCTTTATCCTTTTACAGCCTCTGTCTGCTCTGAGCAGGAGTCAGAATTTTCTCAGAATATGCCAACAGCCACTGAACAGGAATTCGCAACCTGATCTTATTCATCTGATATCTCACTCCCTGTGTCAATCCAGAGGTTTTCTGTCAGGTTTGATGTTTCTCAGCCCAAGCCTGCTCTTACGTAGAGCATGACAGCAAGAAAGAGGTTAACCTAGGCAGCAGTTACTGAGCAGCTGGGAAGGATCAAGGGAAAGCTATTTAGCAGAGGGCAGTTTGAGAGAGGGGAGCCGAAAAGCCTGTTTTTCGAAGGATATAGCTTTAGAAAGTCTAGAAAATTGGGCAGGACAGGTTTCCAGAGACAAATTCTCAGCGGGGAGCAAACTGAACTAGTTTCTTAGGCAATGCCAATGCAATAGTGAACAGGGGAGCTAAGCTCACATACAAAATCTCTGCGTGCCTTTCATTTCCTATCCTTGTACATCCCCGTTTCTGCCAATCGCGTTCTGAGTTACTAACTTGATGTGCATGATGAGTGGTAGGGGGGAGGTAGGGGAGCACTGAGCTGGCAGAAAAGATCTCTGTCATCTTCAACAGAGCCTTGGAGGACTTCTGAGCCAGAAGACGATCAGAAGGGATGTAGAGGGGAAAAGATTAGATGTGCTGCGACTACAGAGCGAGACTGATGGCACTGCATGCACAGAGGCCAGGGTCACGCTGCCTTTCCCCACGAGACAGCTGTAACACTGCAGCCAGCTCCGCACGCCTCCTTTGGAGATGGGTATTGACAAACTCAGGAAGTTCAAGAAAGAGCAGCTAAATTATTGGGGGTAGGAGGAGTTCAAAGGGTCTGATTAATAAGGAAAGATTAAAACCATCTAATTATGTGCAGCCTGGCAAAGTGACAACTAGGAGGGACATGATAAGCGCCTGCATATTGAAATAGAATAAATACTACAGATGGGTAATATTAATGTTCAGTGACTCAAGGGAAAGTCTTAATAAGAGGAGAAGTCTCTGTGGATATCAGGAAAATATTCATACATCTGTTTCAGAGGCAAAAGGGTAGTTTACTGTGGAGAGAGGTGAAGTCAGCTGGGAATTGCAGATCTGGTGAAGCTGCAGCAGTATGAAATATAACGAGGGAAACCATCGTGCAGTGGGCAGCTAGAGAGCGCGGCGGTGCGCATGTTCTCCTCCATTACTGTGACAGTGTGATTCTTCTGCCGTTTAGGTTCGATTTCAGCAGCACAGTTTGTGTCACAGGGGAGTTGGCTTCGCGTCAGATTTCCACTGGATGTCAAACAATTCATAGATTTCTGCCAGTCAAGTATTTGTTCCTGTTCCTCCAACTTTTCTCCCTCAAATCCCTGAGTGGATCCATCATTAGAATCATTCTAGCGTATTCTGTGTTCTAGCAAGCTGGGAGGTTCAATGGAGGGCCAAACTTTAACATAGTAACACAGTTTAATGAATCCCAGTGCTAGAAATAGCCTAGGATGCTCTTCAAAGGTCTGGGCTCTCAAGGTATAGAAGAGCTTTCAAAGGGGGCTTACATTAGCCCTGTCCCGTGGGCACTTGGTCAAGCCACGTGTAACCGCAGCCGGTTTGTGACTGTGGCGAGAACATTAGTGGTCTGTGTACTGGGGAGCCCATTAGGGCTGCTGGTCCCTTTCTCCACTGAGCCGCGGAGCGTGTGATCTCTAATGGCCTCTCTTCTTCCCCTCCCAGCAAAGCAGCCTGATGTTTCAGCTCCTGCTGGAGCACGTTCTGCTCTTCGCAGTAGAAACCTCAGCCCTGGCTAAGATGGCACCTATCACACTTAGAGAGGACAATAACAGTGGGGCAGCTGCCCTGAGGAAGGTTTGGCAGTCGGGAGGGCTGCAGAAAAGCCCAGCGAGCAGCAAGTGCTCTGTGGGGCAGAGCAGGAGACCAGGATTTAGCACCAGCTGGCACGACAGGCTTTTGTTCTGCATTGCCTGGAAATTGGCAACAATGAATTTGGCTTTCTAGCCCTCAGCCTCGGTGTGAGGAGTCTGTAGTATGTATAGAAACTACCAGGGGGGAAAAAAAAAAATCAAATGAGGGCTGTATCACCATAAAAGAACTTGGAATACAAAGTTAAACTCAAAGACTAAAGGGCTGATTCTAATTCATCGACTATCCCCACGGCTCCTGGTCCCTAATGAAAACACGTGTAATGAGCCTGCAGGGTTAATTTTACAGGGGAAAAAAAATTCCAATAAAGCTCCATGAGATCTTCACGTTAAATTAATGTAACGGATGCTTAAAAGCCTTTCTAATTAGGCATTGTTATTAACAGGAATGCCAGGTGAATGAAATCAACCCCCGAGCTGACATTTCACTCGTGAACTTCGAGGCTGGTGTTTCATGTGCAGCACGTTGCAGCTGCAGCATAATGTGGGCACGGGGCCCGCGCCGGGGCTGCGGAGCACGGGGGGTTCTGACACTCCAGCGTCGTCGGAGCTCTTCGCCAAACCGCCCCCCTGCCATGAAGCACTCGCCGTTCTGTTCTGTCAGCCCCTTGGGGGAAAAAATGGTGTCGGTAAAGCAAGGCAAAAAAAGACACACACACACACACAAAAAAAAACCCAACAAAAAAAAAGGAGGGAAGTGGTGACTTTGGGAGCTGAGATGAGCAGCTGCGTGGTTCTTTTTCTGGAGACGTGTCCCCAGGGGGCTCCACGAGCCGCCAGCTCTGCCGCACGCGGTGGGTGGGATCCGTCCGGCTCCAGCCAGATGTGTCTTCCAGAGGAGACGGGATTGCAGCGGAACGCGAATGGACAGCCTGCCACACAAGCTGGCTTCGCTGTTGGCAGAGCGCTCACCCCCAGCAGCGTTATGGGGAGCAGAGGCAGCATCAGCACCCTCCTGTGCTGCCACAGCAGAGGGAACAGTACAGTGGGCAGCCACAGAGCTTTTGGGTGTAGCAAGCCCTGTTTGAGCCAACACAGGGTCTGGGGACCTCCTGGCACGGTGCGTGTACCAACTAAGAGAGAAAAGATATTTGGTACGAAAGAAAATGAATGGGACAAAGGCGAGGGGAAGGGCAAACCCCTTATCCCAAATCCTTCCTACTTGACACCTGTGGGACAGCCAAGAGATTGCTTGAGATGTGCTGATCCCCAGCCTCAGGGGATACTCCTCCTAATATCTTCCTAATTCCTCCTAATTCTAGCTTCCCTGAAGCTATTCCTCCTCTCAGGTCTCTCTAGCTGTGAAGCCATGGGGTGGCACTGCCTAGAGATATCCCCAGGTCCGTGGGACATCTGCTCCACACATCCCTGCGTGGCCAGCTACGCACAAAGCACACGCCGGCTCCCTGCAGCCAGTTTTGTAAGCAGGTGAGAATTCATAAACAGAGATTTTTCTCCTGAGCTCTGGACATGCAGCGCTGCGTGACCAATCTCAGCAGGTTCCTGTTCCTCTCTTTCAGCTGTAATCACACTTGTGCTTGTGCCCTTCCTCCATCTCTTCCCACACAGGAGCCGAATACCAGGAGATGCTTTAGTGACCTCTCTTTTGTCTTGGCAATCTCATACCCCAGCTACAGAAATCTTTGGGGTTTCACTGTATTTCCTGCATCCACATTTCTGTAGGCTGCCCACAGTGGTCATCTTCTTCTTGTCTTTCTTCTTAGTGTGTCACCACCACGAGATTCATGCCAATATTAGTTTTGTTTCAGCTAGCTGGTGGCCCTTTAATGATCTGTTTGCACATCTCCCATCTGCACCTCACACCTTACATCCACAGGCTTTTTTTCTCTCGCAGCATTTGTTTGAAGCTAAACATTCTCCAAAGAAGAAAAATAACAGTTATTTCTGCTCAGTGTTTGGGCCTTTATTTCTCTCCTCATCAGACCTCTTTTAATTGATGCCTGTAGGAATTTAATCTGTCTACCTTGTTGATACCTCTGGCTATCAGCTGCTAAAAGAAGTGTTCGGAATCTTATCAGCTCACAAACATGCATTTGGCTTTATTTCAGCTGGTCTTCACTTCTGTGGTTCCCTAATGGCTTCTTTTAAGATTTCAGACCTTACTTCTTATCTCTTTCCATAGCCAGTTCATTGGTGAATTAAGCAATGTTGGAACAGGCCACTTCAATTTCCTTTAGCTTGAGTTACAGATAAATTATCCGAGCTAACCAGAGAGCATGCCCGGCTCCTGGAGCCTCCTCTCTTCTTCCCAGGGAAGCATTTACGCTGCTCACCCGTGGGTCGGATCTCACACCAATCTCGGGTGTGAGCAGGGAGTTTCTGCTATTTGTCTGCAAATACCTCGGGGAACATCTGCAGACTCCGGGGATGCCAGTGCCTTTCAGCCCCTCGCAGAAGCCTGAGACACAGAGCAGAGCTGGGCTGGGAGGATGCTCACATTGTTTCAGGGTTGTTGGGAGAGGAGAGCGCGGGGCGTGAATTACTGTTTTGTTCCTGGACAAAGCTAGAGCACGTTGCCAGGGAGAAGAGGGAGGCAGAAATGCCTAATGAATTTTCTAGAGAAAGAATGCAGATAAATCTTCCCTCACGGAGGAGTCTGACATGAAATCTTTGTATTCGCTCGTTTGTCTCTCATTTTTCTCTCCCATACCCATACATCCAGCTTTCCCCCCTGGTGTTCACACCTCAGAGTCCTTTGCACTTTTTCTCAGTCCCTTCCACCCCACTGATCCTATCACACCACTTGTTTTTCCCTCGTGCATCTCTCCTCTGACAGTCTCAATTCAGCTTTTTCCAAGGAATTTCTGAACACAAGAGAGGAGAATGGAAGTCTCAATGCTGGGTGACTCGGCGTTGCTGAGTGTCAAGGTTTAGGGCAGGGCTTGGGCTCAGGATCACAGGTAGAAAGGACAGAGTCCTCCTTGGACACTGGCCACTGAAGAAGAGAACTTGACTCTCGTGATCCCTCAGCTTTATACCAACCATGCCATCTATGGGCTGGGATCCCTCACTGCTCGGTTTGGGGTCACCTGTCCTGGATGCCCCTCGCCACAGGTACAGCCTTTTACTTTCTGCACCCCCACCATGGTGCAGAAGACCCAGCGATGGCCTCGGTCTCTATAGGAGGGAGTTGAAGCAGTGAGCGCTGGCACCGCGGGAAGCAGACAGTGTCTGCGAAAATCTGCTGCTCACTTCAGAAAGTGCAGTGGGTTGGAAGAGACTGAGCTGAAAAGTAGAATCACTGAGCAGAATTAGCCCTGTTCTCACTCAGACCAGGACAGTAAGGATTTTACAAGTTGCAATACGATACTTTGTGGCTTTTGAACTGGAGGCTTTGAGCAGCATCCCTGTCCTTATGCCTGCCTCCCAGCAGAGAGCCAGGTAAGGTCCAGGGACTCCCGAGATGGTTTTGGCTTGAGCCAGTGCTGCGGCAAGGGGGGCTCCCTGGTAAGATGGGCTGTACACTGAGATGAGTGTAAGCTGATGTTGTTCCTGCCGTGTCTCCAGGTACACGCTGATTTACACTGGCTGATGGTGTGGCCCATGTCTTCCACATCCTCACTGAGTCATTAGCAGTGAAAAAGGCCTATTAATTTGGATATACTCCCCGTGGGGCACAAGGGCAGAAGAATTCCCTGCCTAGTCCCGTCTACTTATTTTCTCATTTCATTTTTTGATGAGGTCTGCATGAGAAAACAGTTTTCAGAGCCAGCTGGCTTGTTGCTATGCACAAGGTGCCGTATTGCTCAGAATCCGATTGCTTTTCTTATTGAAGGTGTCTGTGAAGCTGTCGGCACACACCTAATAAAGTTCATTGCCTTTCTTAAATACAGCTTTTGAATAAGATACTGCTCTGTGCTGGGTCCAAAGGAAATTCAAGGCAAACATTTCACAGATCATCGACACTGAAAATCTCCCCTGACTAAGAAATAGTTTTAGTTCCCCAAGTGGCCTCCTGCTCATGACTAACCATGGGTAGATTGTTAAATCTCTTTCTGCTCAAGTTTTCCAGCTTGAGAGATGGGAAAATTTCTCCTCCCACCTTCACAAGGGTGTGAGGAAAACAAAAAATGTGAGGCATTCAGGTGCTTCCACCAAGGGGCACAGCCCATCTATGCTCCTCTTGGGCTGTGCAGTCACTGCTGCTGGTGATGCCACTCACAGTGGGAGCATCTTCTGTGCACATGAGACAACCCACAGAAAGGAAATGGCTCCTATTAGACCAGCCAGCAGGTCCAAACACAACAGACAGGCATTTGAGCGCTACATGCTTTTTTAGAGCTTGGAGCTGGCGGAGTCTGTTCCAGACAGGCTGCTCCTGGGCGGTGTGGCAGAGGGGCACTTGGCATTTTCAGAGCAGAGGAATGTGCAAGCAAGGGCAGAGACAATAAGCGACCTCAGGTTTCTTCCACTTGGAGTCTGATGTTCCTATTCCTAATGCAAAGATTTGTGTACTCCACAGCAGATCCAATAGAAGACTCCCCTCCCTTTGTCTTCCCCATGTCCACAGCGGCTCTTGGCTGCCTAGAAAAGTGAGCCCATTGTGAGAAGTATCAGCAGACAGGCTGGAAGAGAAGCCACACAGCAGATCCAGACTCTCAGAGCTCATTTAATCTGCTCTTTCCTAATTCTTTGGTCCAGTTCTGGAGTCTTTGCTTTTGCTTGCAACACCCACTTTGGCCAAGCTGATGAGGGATGTTGCAGCACCACGCAAGGGCTGAGGTGTGCACACAGAGAGATCAGCAGTGGTTCTGCAACCACAGCAGCGCATTCCCGGTGTTCAGTACATCGTCTGCACATCTGCATGCTCTGTAGTGTCAGCCTGTGTCTCAGCTTGCGACAGTGTTCCCCACAGGGGCCACATTTTGCTTATAGGTGTGGCAGAGCAAGGTGAGGCTGGCGTAGATCCAAGGGAAGCATTCAAGCTGGCAAGGTTCAAGATGGAATTCAGGGCTGTCTTCCTGCACTCCGTGTTTTCCACGGCACCTTAGCAAGCTCTTTATTTTTCTCAAAATGATTTTGACAAATTGGAGAAATGGTTTGGAAGGAAAAGGATGTAATTTAATAGAGATAAGTACTGGATTCTACATCTAGGCAAGAATAATGAACTGTTCACATGCAGGATGCAGAAATGCAGAGTTGACGAGGCAGCAATCCTGCAGAAAAGGCTGGGGCTCGTTTTTGATCGCTGTGTCAATGAGAGTTAGAGATGTCAAATTGCTGTGAGAAATAGCAAACAGGAGAGTCCAGAGAGAAGTATCACCAGCAAGGCACACAAAGTAGTGTTCCTGCTCTGCCCAGCGTTACAGGGGTCTCAGCTGGATGCCTGGCTCCAGTTTTGGGCACAACTCATCCAGAAAGCTGCAAGGTGATAGAAGAGAGTTCAGAGCAAGGAGGACTGACTGAAGTCTAGCAGGCATGATCTGGAAGGAAAGATTGAGTAAATTGGGATGGTTTAGTCCAAATAGGAGGAACTCAGGCACGACAGGAATAGCTCTTAAATGTGAAAATAGACTGATGCAAACAGAATGGGAATAATCACTCGTCCATGTCCACGGGGAGCAGCACAGTCAGTGCTGGGCAACTGCAGTTCCCATTAAACCCTTGGAGAAGCCTTCTCGAGGGAAAGGAAGCAAAATGTTATAGACAGTGTCTCAGGAGGGGCAGAGCCTGCATTGGTGCAGACCATCAAGAATGGCCAAGAGAGCAGATAAAAATTGATGCATTCGCATCAATTCTGTGTGGAGACAGCAGGCTGAGCTAAACGACTTCTTTAGATCTTTTCCAGCCCTGTGAGCGGGACCGTCAAGATGTCCCCTCGTAGATTAGCAGCATCACTTTGTACTTTCTCAGCATCTGAGTTTTGCAGCAAGCAATGCCATTGAGCTGGCTCACAAAGACAATGCCAGCCGTTGGCTTGGAGCACTGCCGCTCTTCCCTTCACCTCCCTCTCCACTCAGTGAGCCCAAGAAAGCAGTCTTCTTCAGTGTCCATGAAACGGCCAGCACAAGAAGACGTTGCCATAAATAGCAATAGCTGGTTTGGCTTTCTTGCAGCATCCTTGTTGGTGTTGGCCGTGCTCCCAGGCTGCCAGGGAGCAGAGCTCCCTCGGAATTGCTCTTGATGGTCAGTGCAGTGCACCAGCAGCTGAGGGAAGAGGTGTCCCGCCAGCCCCTGCTGGGAGCTATCCAGTGTCTCTGCAGCGTGGCCATCAGCTCCTGTTCTGCAACATGTGATGATGATTTTCTTGAGCACCGTGTCACGTGTTCCTGCAAGGCCTGGCATTAGTGGCCTGAATCTGAACGCTCCCTTTCCCTGCTGTGTCAGCTGAAGTTGGGTAACCCAGTGCAACCCTTGAAGCAGGAGTGCTGCAAACGGCGTTACCGCAGCTGCTCCCAGAACAACCTTCGCTGCCTCTTCCTTTCATATGCCTGCTTTCCCCTCTTTAAGAGAACGAGTAATTAACGATGTTAATTTTAATCTCATTTGCTAATGAAGGCAGCCTAATTGCACAATAATTGGCAGCAGCTATAGCAGAAAACAGAAAATAAACCCTGCATATGTAATTCACTCTTAACTTCTTTCTAATTGCCTCTCCAATGGCCCTCCATCATCAATGGTGTCTTCAGGGGATTTCGGTAATGAAGAGAAGCGTGGGAGACAGAAGAAGATATTGACACTAAGGGCAAGGAGCTGGCATGGCTGGCCAGTACCCGCCTCTTCCCAGCCATCTAAGCTGGGAGATGCTGAATTTCTAGATGTGCCAGATCCAGAGCAATCGCTGTAGTTCCTACAGACTGTGAGGACCACGCTTTGGCCCAAAACTCACCTAAAGGTTCTCAGACTCCAGCTGTCCGTTCCGCTCCACGCCTTTCCAAGGTCCCAGACAGCAACACTGCAGGGAGTCTGGTTCTGCTGGAGTCCCTTTTGTCCACACTTCTTGAAGTCCATCCCTGCTCGTTCCTGCACACAAGCAGAAATGGCCTTTGCTTTTTACAAAAAGGGAAACTGAGGCCCAAAGAGGATCAGCAGCTTGTTCCAGAGTTCCCAGGGCACCTGGCTAGAGGGGCTGGCACAACCAAGAGCTGGGTGGCAAGTCTTGTTTTCCTGCATGAGTTAAGAGGTGGCTCCCGTACATCCTTGCTTGGCCTCTTCTGACTGTAGAGCTTTCCTGGTGCCATGTGTCACTCACCCACACTCCAAGGCACTGCTCAGTGCGGTCGCTTTTTCAACCCCGCCAGGTACACTCCAGCTCTCCCACATCAGCCTGTCCCCTGCAGCAGGAACCCACATACCAGGGGCATTAGCTGCAGATGATCCAGAACAGCTCTCCTGGTGCTCTCTCTCCCCCACCCCCCTTCCTTTTCTTCTTATCGCCTTCCCTTCCCTTCCCTTCCCTTCCCT
>WUAM01000305.1:240421-250667 GCA_024336885.1 Actenoides hombroni
GCCATCCTTCATCGTGGTGCTTCTCCCCGAGGGTGTGCTGGGTGGAGCAGGTCAGATTCTGCTCCTCCCTGCAGAAAATGCAGCCACGTCAATTATTCATTTCACACATCCTTCGGTGGCAGTTGCTCAATTCGCTGTGAAACTGAGTGAGAATACAGAAAACAAAGGAGCTATTGTAGAATTGAATTGCATCTCTTCAGCAGAACAGGCTTTAAAAATGGCACTTTCACTGAGAAAATTCTGTTATTTTTTTCCAATGGCTTAATTAAAAAAAATCAAAACCTCAGCATCTTTCATTAAATACTTACCAGCAGTAAACCCTAAAGTTTCCATTTCTTGAAATAAAAGCTTTTCTTGGGTGACTGAATGTGGCCAATGTTTGACCTCAGACATCTCAGCCAAAATAGTCTCCAGGTTTTGGACCACATGCCAACATTTCCCAGGTTTGCAGACACTGTGAAAAGTTTGGTTTCCTTTGCAGCCTTTCTGCTGAAAAGCTGTTTCCTGGGGCAGGTGTCACCCACCCTCCCCTGCTGGCACTAGAGACTCTCTGCGTTAATTTTAGCAGCCTGTGTAGTCAGGGGCAAGTACCAAATGAACTCTGTTGGTTTTGGTCTTTCTTTCTTCTCTTCTAAACCAAACCTACCAGCGCTGCCTCCTCGAAGGGGGAAGGGCAGGGTTGCCAGGTGGGAAAAACTACAGAAATGCTCTGTTTCTTGTTGGGCCTTAAATGAAGCGTTTACAAGCTCAAACAGGAAAAGGTGCCCTCCCACGGCCTTCTTAAAGCTGTAATTAATTGCAAAGTAACTGGCATATAATTGCCTTCCCAAGAGCACCCCAGAGACCAGGGTGATACTTTGACAAAGGTGCTAGAGCAAGTGAAAGTTAATTAACATTAAGAAGTAAGTGGCTAATTGCATTGTTTTGACAGCACAGCTCACCCTCCCAGCGAGGTGGCATTTGGAGAGCATTTCATCCTGGTGCTGACCTGGGGGCTGTTCCTGGGGACATCCTTCCCTCTGGGCCCAACCCACATGGACGTGCCACGTCAGGAGATGCTGGCAGCATCGCAACGTCTGCCATCACCCCAAGGACTGTCCTGCAAATGAGATTCTGCTGCGGCAGATGGGCTCAGACTCTCAGGTCCTGCTGGATTTTGGTAGGTCAGCCCCAGCTCTTGGCCCCCATTGCTGGGCTCCTCCACCTCCACAGGGGACACGGCAGAGCAGATGCTGTGGCTGCTTCTCAGCAGCAACGTTAATGCAATGCAATGGAGGCTAAAGTAAAGAGGAGAGGACACACCAGTCACCTCCCCACACAACAGCCCTGCTGTTTCTAGAGTATTGCAAATTCCTTGTAAGCCTTCACCTCTTCTAGATGAATTCAATTGGCATGGGGGGTCCCAGAACTCCAAGGTATTAAATAATTCATCTCCCTGTTTTTAACATGGTAGCAGTGCTTCAGTCTCCCTGTCTTTGAGACAATGAGAACTGCAGTTATGAGGACCCCAGTTAAGATGCCAGGGCTGGGAACATTACATGGCTGTGGCTGTCCCTGCTATGGCAGGGCTCGGAGCTAGAAGCAGCCCTGGAGTTCCAGAAGCCATCTGCATGGCCTTTGGAGAAGGGGCGAGTGAGCTCTTTCAGGTGATGACAGCTCCGAGCACTGGCCTCCTGCACATGGCAGTGACCTGCTGCGTGAAGGATGCAGACTCTGGGGAAGGGAGAGCAAGGCCAGACTTTGGCAGGAGCAACTCCGTGTGTCTGGGACATGATGGCCTGTGGAGAGCCTATCTCAGCGCTGCAGAGGCAGATACTACCCATTCTTGTAGGCTTCTCCTGTATGGAGGGGACTTCCAAGGCACCATCCATGCATAAACCTACTTCTGCTGGTGTGTCCCCCTTGCACATGCTGAGCATGAGTGCACACACAGGCTGCCCATGTGCAGAGACCAGTATAACCATCCCACCCAATCCACCTCTGTCTGAAGGGCAGCCCATGGAGTGGGAGTTGAGTGGGTCTGGCTGGAGGAGGGGTTTTATCTCTTCTTAAGATTGCCCTGACCAAAGGAGCACTGTATCTGCAAGGGTATTTTAGCACTCACAGAATGAATCACAGAATGGTAGGGGCCGGAAGGGACCATCTAGTCCAAATCACCTGCCAAGGCAGGTTCACCTAGAGAAGGTCACAGAGAGACATTCAAAACCCCACCACCTCCCTGGGCAGCCTGTTCCAGTGATCCGTCACCGTCACAGCAAAGAAGTTCCTCCTCATGTTTAGATGGAATTTCCTATCTTCAAGTTTGTGCCCTTTACATCTTGTCCTGTCACTGGGCACCACTGAAAAAAACCAAACTGGTCCGATCCTCCTGACAGCCACCCTTGAAGTATTTGTAATCATTGGTAAGATTCCCCCTCAGTCTTCTCTTCTCCAGACTAAAAAGACCAAACCACCTCAGCCTTTCCTCATAAGAAAGATGTTCTAGTCCCCTAATCATCTTTATAGCTCTTTGCTGTACCCTCTCCAGCAGTTCCCTGTCCTTCCTGAACAGGGCAGCCCAGAACTGGACACAATACTCCAGATGTGGCCTCCCCAGGGCAAAGTAGAGGGGGAGGAGAACCTCCCTCGACCTGCTGGCCACATTGCTGTACCATTGGTCCTCTTGGCCACAAGGGCACATTGCTGGCTCATGGTTATTCTGTTGTCCACCAGGACTCCCAGCTCCTTCTCTGTGGAGCTGCTTCCCAGCAGGTCACCCCTAACCTGTACTAACCACTCCTGGAAATCTGCTGGAGAGCTGTGCAAACAGGAGGTTTTACCTATTGTGCCATTGTGTTTCTGGGTAGCATCACCTCTCCCCTCCTGTCCAGAACGGGTTTTTCCCTCCAGCCTTGCCACGCCACGTGCCACGAGCTTAACCAGTCATTTCTGTTCCAGCAGAGTGCGGCCGGCTCGGCAGGGCCAGGGGAGCAGCCTGCAGCTCTCACCGTGATGGGCAACCAGTGAGACAGAACCTGCGTGCGTGTGGGCACGGCGGTGCTGGACAGGCCGTCCCCCCGCGGCGACCGGCAGGCCTCGCTTGTGCTGCCCTCTTCCAGCTGCATCACAGGCTCTGGGCAAGGGAGGCCAAGGCCGGTCCTTGGAGGGAACAGAGCTGTGCAGGACATGGATGGTCCAAAAGGAAGGTGCTAAAGGAAGAGGGTCAGGGAGTCCTCAGGTGGACATGGCCTGAGATCACGGCTGGGATTACCCTGCACAGTTCTCGGGGAGGGTGGCAAAGGCAGCGGCAGAGGTAGGCTGTAAGGGATCGTGTGCTGTGGATGGTCTCCTCTCTTCCACGTGGAACGTGCCTGAAGCTCTCCTCCTGTCTGTGCCATTGTGGATTGAAATGGTGAGACCTGGAGATGGCCTTCCCGCTCCACCCCAGCGTGGGGCCAGATCCTCTCAGCGGAAGGAGGCCAGGGAGCGATCCAGCCCGTAGCTCTTTGCGAGGGGCCTGTGTGGATGTGGGCGCGGTGCCAGGGCCGCTCTGCTGCAGGGCTCCTCTGAATGCCCTGGCTCGAGGAACGGTGCCCCTCTCCCTGCACTGAGGTGCTCTCCTCTGACAGCTCCTTCCTTGGAGGAGCTTTAACAGCAGGTTGAGACCCTGCATGTTGGCGGGGGATTGGCACAGCCGGGCCCTGAGCTGACCCACCGGGGACTGTCTGGGGGGACACACACGAGCGCTTTGCTCTGCACAGTTTTTTATGCGAGGCAGTGTGGGGATGGTGTAGCCTCTGGGGATGGATGGGAGGTGGCTGTGCACGAGTCACTCTGGCCTGCACTGGGATACATTGCCAGGAGACGGGGGGGATGCAGAGTGGGCTGCGGTCTTCGGTCAGTCACAGAGGAGCCGGTGTTGGAGCTGAGGACACGCTCCCTGTTGCCTCCCCTGACGGGCCACTCAGCAATTTGCATGGAGCATCTCCACATCCGTGGTGTTGTCTCTTGATTCTCTAGATAAAACAAAAGCATGACCTCGGAAATACCTGTGCAGGTGAGAGGCTCTTGGCTGGGAGATGTTGGAAAAGAAATTAATTCTGATGCCAAATGCAAATGACAGCTCCATCAGCTCAGCACTGCAGACTGCTTTCCGCTGCTTATTGTATATAAAAATGTGGCGAGACACCCCGCAGCTCCCTTCCAGTCTCTTTCATTCATGTTCATCTTCAGGTCCCTTTGGGTGCAATAATACACTAAACTGTTTATAGCTTGGACTTGCATTCCTGCTGCTGCAGGGACCTTGGGAAGGCCTGAGCACAGCATTTCACACCAGCAGCACTGCGGTTGCACAGCATGGCTTGTAGCCCGCTCACAGCATCACAGGGTCATGAACTGTGAGGAAAGACTGTGAAGGCTTCGTGGCTTTCCTCCCAGCTGTGAAAGGCCACAGTGGCACCGGCTCCACAGGATCCCACCAACCAGAGGCTGGGTGGCTCGGAGACCCACTGGGAGATGTGGTGTTTTCTCCACCTAGCATGGGTGTGTAGCAGCTGAGCAGCACACTCAATGTGTGCTTCTTGGAAAGCCCTCTCCCAAATCAGCGGAGATGCCTTGCTGGCCACTGCAAAGCTCCTTGTCCAAAGCTTGGAGGCTTGATAGCTCCAGATCTGTGAGAAACACTGGGTTTATTTTATTTAACATCTTGTATGCTTGACTGAGCTTGTCTTGCTCTCCCTGTTTGCTCCTGGCCCCTCTCTGGAGGCCTTGCCTCAGCCAGCGAAAACGAAGGTTAACAAGTATATCATCTTCCTGAACTGTTCAGATCTTCATCCTATGTCTTCATTTTGACCCTTCCTGCTTTCCCCCAGTGTGTCCCCTGCACTTAGGTGCCTTCAGGATCAGGTGACAGCTCCCTCAGCTCAGAGATCCAGCCTTTAGTCTGATGGGCTCCCTCCTGCCCAGTCCTTAATCTCTCTTGCTGAGCACTGGCACTGGTTGCTAATGCATTCCCTCTTCTCCATGTGACTGGGCCACCTGAAAGCAGATGCTAACCCAGAGCACAGCTTGTCATGTGAAGCACTGTACCTACATAAGCCTTTGAGGACTTAATGTTAACTCTCTGTGCGAACACTCTTCATGGGATTAGGCAAGTTTTCATGGTCTGAGAATTAGCATCCCCGATGGCAAAGGTGACTGGGGAAGAAGGCTGGTTCTCCCCCAGTGCCCTGTGCCCAGTCTGATACGCGTTCAGGTGCCCAGCAGAGAGGAGAAGCTGCAGTTCCCCTCTCGGGTACCAGGAGGGTGCTGCCATCTAAGCTCAAGCAGTTTTCAGTGAAGAGGCTTTATGAGCCTATTTCTTAGATAACAGCACTTGCCTTAACCTCTCCCCTGGCTCTTCTCCCTCTGTTATGTTGCTGTTAATTCTGGGGATATTTCTTCATCTCCTGACAGTCCAAATGCAGCAGCGAAGGTAATAAACAGAACATTAGCTGTGCTTTGTTAGAGTGAATGAGGCTTCCCTGATAAAGCATTGCTGGGGCCGACAAGAGGAGTTGCTCTCCCGGGCAACATCTTCATTGTGTACGGCTCCAAGTGACTTCCTCGCACTCGGGAGCCACGCTCGCCTCCCTAACGCTGGGTGAAATACCCAGCCCCATTCCCCAGGCTTGCTGTGGCAGAGGCCCTGTCTGCGTCTGGGAGAGGAGGAGGAGGAGATGGAGGAAGAAGAAGAGGAGAAATAGGGTGCAATGCCGAGCAAGGCCGAGGGAGCCCTGAGTTGCCATAGTGATAGCTGGGATGCCCAAATTGGGCAGAGTTGGTCCTCAGTGTGCAGGAAGAAGTGATGCAAGAGGTTCCATCAGTCAAGTCAAGAACTAGGCAGTGGTTTGCCACCAGCCCTCGGGTTACTTTGCAATGAACATCCCCAGGACAGTCTCCAAGTGGACTTGGTGAGTTCAGTTCCCACTGTATGGCTTTGAAGAGGTTACTTTAGCCAGGTCCCCAGAAAGGAGCAGTTGGGTCTGTGCTGACCCCACACTGACAAACCCTCACTCACTCAGTGCCCTGACTGGGGGTATTGCAGGGTGTTAAGATTTCACTCACTGGTGGGAGAGCAAAATCTTGAAGCTTGTGTCCTGGTCTCGTTCAACTGCACCTACAAACGCAGAGATGCTTGTCTGAGCTGGGGACACAGGGTGGTTGGATGGAGTGGCAGCTGCCGTGCCCCTCGCTATGCCCTCAGAGGCAATGGGTGAGTGTTGCAAAAAAATCACCACGTGGCACGTTTCTGCTTGTGCCACCAGAAACCAGGGGCCTGCCCTCGTACCTAGACAAATTCCCTGCCCTTCCTCTTCCTAAACATCCTCTCTGAGCATCCTCCTGCCCTTGCCACGTCCCAGCCACATCTCACCTGCCTCCAGCGCGTTAATACCGAGATGAGGATAATAAAGTGCGTCAGGCGGGGAAGGGAGAGGAGGCTGCTGGCTCATTTGGCCTCTCGCATTCCCGTTTGTGTTTGGGTGTTTGTGAAATATCTGCCCAAAGGGGCCTAATGTAGCAGAACACTGGAAATGCTTTCAGGCTGTTAGGTAGCTGCCCGACATGGCATTACCCCAACAGCTAATTAAACTAGTGCTCGTCCCAAAGTGATGAGCTTGCAGGGAGGCTGTGAATCTGAAAGAGATTGATGTTGCATGGCTTATCAATTTTCAATCTCAACACAGCGAGATATTTATCAGGCTGCAGAGAACAAACACTTGTAATATTAAAAGGGGGAAGACTTTAATGGAATCCATTGCAGATCACCAGTTTCTGTTCCCCTGGGCTCATTCTTTTCCTCTTCTTTCAGTTGGGTTTTTTATTTTTTTAAATCTTATTTTCATTTTTGTAGCATACAATAGTCAATGAGGGAGGGAGGTTTTAATTTAAAATGCTGGTTCCCTTCATCTCCCGCACCCTCTTTCCTTTCCTAAAGGTTTATGCATTTATTTGGATAAAAGGTTTTAAACAATAAAGAACTGTCTGCAGTAATTTGTGAAGATAATAGATTATCCTGGGAGGAGGCCTGGGCTGAAAAATTTTATACTGCAGAATTCAGTCCTGTCATTTAGTTATTTTATTATGGAAGAAAAAGAAGGAGGGCAAGAGAGTAGGAGAGAAGAATACAATTACAGGACTGAATTATTTGCTGGAGTAAACCCTGCCAGTTCTATCGAGCAGAATCTGGTCCTTTCATACACTTACTCTCAGGTCAGGGCTGTGCAATCAGTGCTGAGGGCTGCCAGGTAATTTTACCAAAGTCACCTCGGTGGGAAATAGCACGGTGGCTCCATCTCTGCACAGTCAATTGGATATGGTCCTGGATGAAAAATACTCCACAGCTTTCTCCAAGGAGGCCTAGAGAAAAATTGCTTGAACTCCAGAAGCCACCCCTGGCATGGGATCCAGGCAAGGTCAGGCTGAAATTCATCAGTAGTTCAGAGCTGGGCCCAAGTTTGCCGCTGAAGAACTCACCTTTAGATTACAGGTCTATTGATAAGTGCTCATTAGCACACCACAAAGAGATGTTGTAATGAATACAGGCTGGCTAAATCACTAATCAATAGCTGAAGGGTTTAGCTGATTCTTTTCAGCCACAGCTTATAACTGCCTTCAACACCTTCCACTGATGGATGTAATAAACACATGCTGCTCCTGTCTAGGACATGCGTCTAAGATTGACTAATCACTTATAAACAACTTGTAAATGGATGGTTAATGAGAACTGCATGAATAATTGCTTTTTCATTTTACTGCCTAATGCAGAAAAAATGCAAAATGAGATTTCTTCTTTGGAATGGCCCAAAATAAAAAGTTTTTCTGCTTTTTTTCTGACCATAAAGGAGCTCATGCACATGAGCCCTCTCCACCTTCACAAAGCCTTTGAGATGAAATGGAAGAGCCTGTAAAAACCAAAATAAAACAGATTTCTCTTTCTTTTGTTTTACACTCATTTTTCTCACTTTTGAAAGTATTTTAAAAAATAACTTTAGTGTTTTGAATGGAAATGGTTTTATTTTCCTGTTCTGGGAATAAAAGCTCTTTTTGAAACCTCAAAAAAAAAAGCCCTTTCTATCATTTATTAAAGATGGCTGAAAACCTCTCGTATCGCTGCGTTCTTCAAACACTCCTGTCGTTCCTCCTGCAGCTCTGTCATTGAAGAGATGATACAATTGTGCGGTGGGTTGGCCATGGCTGGATGCAAGGTGCCCACCGAAGCAACTAAACAACTCCCCTCCTCAGACGGACAGAGGAGAGAAAACACAATGAAAGGCTCGTGGCTCAACATAAGGGCAGGGAGAGATCGCTCACCAGTTACTGTCATGGGCAAAACAGACTCACTCGACTTGGAGAAAATTAGCTTCCTTTATTACCAATCAAACCAGCGTAGGATAATAAGAAAAATAAAAAGAAATCTTAGAGAACACCTTGCCCCCCACTCTGGCCTTCTCCGCGGGCTCACCTTGCTCCTGATTTTTCTCAGCCTCCTCCTCCTCAGTGACAGTGGGGTGGGGAATGGGGGTTGTGGTCAGTTCATCACATCTTGTCTCTGTTGCTCCTTCCTCCTCAGGGGGAGGACTCCCCACACGTTCCCCCTGCTCCAGTGTGGGGTCCCTCCTATGGGAGACAGTGGTCCATGAGCTTCTCCCATGTGAGTCCTTCCCATGGGCTGCACTTCTTCACAAACTGCTCCAGCCTGGGTCCCCTCCACGAGGTGTAGACCTTCAGGAACAGACCTTGCAGCCCCCCTGCTACCAAAACCTTGCCACACAAATCCAATACAGATTGTAACCTGCATGTGAAGACTGACTGACCTCCAAGAATATATACTGTGGGCAATGCGGCATTTCCATGGGCTTTCTGGGTTTATCTGGTTGGTTGATGCCTCCTTCCACAGATACTTCCCCCTCAGAAACCTGGAAAGTGGCATGGACTCAATGCAGATAGGATCTGGATCCAGTTCATTTGCACTTGCTTAGACTTCTGTGAGGATGTTTTATTCTTTTTTTAAGGGTAAATTTAGACTTGGCTTATAAAACCAATCGAACAAAAGAAGTTCAGGAAGCTTCAAATACCCTAAACCAGACTAGTTCGCACCAGGCTATGAGCCCATTTTGCATTAAATCAGGTTTTCCCTGTAAATGAGACCTTCACTATAATTGCTCTGGAGCAGCTTATTCTGATTTCTTTGTCTCTTTGGTTCTGCTAATTTGCCTCCAGCAAAACAGTCTCAGGACAGACAAACCACAGAGGAAAGCAGGTGATGCTCAGCAGTACAAGTCTTGCTGGCACAAGCTTTTCCTCTCGTCTTCTACTCCCATCTTACATCTGACCAGCTCCTCACCTATGTCAGGAGGACTCTACGTGGGAAGATTGAGCCCAGACCAGTATCTCCTCTGATGAGTTATGAGACTTGTGTCCTCAGCTTCAGGGGTTGGTTCTCTGAGCGGGGGCTCGGAGCTCTCTGTGCGGGGTGTCTCTGAGCCTGTGCATTGAGTGTCTGCAGCCACTGGCCCTTGTTGGGTGATGACACAGGGGTTATGGACAGAGGATAGGGATGTTGAAAAATGAGTGGTTTTTCTAGTAGATGGAAAATTCCTGCCTTATTGACATGACAGATTTTGCACAGCCAGACAAACCCAGTCTCACCTTGTATACCGGGAGTGGATTCACACAGCAGGGCATCCCTGTGCTGTCTCTAGGGCACACTCCAGCCCTTGCTCTGGGTAGTCCAATGTGTCCTGGAGCACAGGCTGTGAACCCAGCTCTGCACACCCAGACATCTGGGCACGGGCACATCTGGGCAGTCACATCCCACCCACTCCCACTCGAACACCCTCTTGCCAGCCCCAAGTCCAAGTGCCGCCAGGGCACAGGCCAGTCTGTGTGTTCTCCTGCATCTGCATCTACTGCCTTACAGCCCCGATGGCTGCAGGGGGCAGAGATTAGACACAGTACCTGCTGGAGGACTCCCTGTTGCAGGGATAAGAAGAACAAATGCTGGAGACAGAGTAATCCGTGTGGTAAACATAACCGACCAGTAAACATCCTCAGTGGGGATGCACTGGCAGGTTTTTTTTAAACATGACCAACCTGAGAATGGTGCTTCTGTATCTGGATTTGGGGTGATGGCTGTGGTCACACTTGCTCCTGCACCCTGGCACCTAGAGATCTGGTGGCTGCAACCTGTAATAGTCTAGGGGGAGCAAACCTCCTGGAGGCAGCT
>WUAM01000305.1:250767-272538 GCA_024336885.1 Actenoides hombroni
CTAAATAAATTAGCCAGTGCAGCGACATCCACCACAGTTTAGTGAGCACAGCTGGTCTCTCAGAAGGAGTTCAGAGATAATTCCACCTCTGCATTGAAGACTTTCGATGACTGTTAATGAATTTAAATGATGGGGATTTTCTTTTCATGCTTCATTGCATATGCTCCTCACATTAAGATGCTAATTAAGAATACATCAGCCCAAGCTGGGAATGATGCGGACACTGAGCAAAGTGGAGCTGAGACAATGTCTTTGGGGCTACTTGGTGGGAACTTTTATTGGAGTCTGATAAATTATTTGCTTCTGCAGGGCTGCTTGGTATAGGTCCCAGAGTGAGTTAAAATTTGCTGTGGCTCTTGTGTCTTGACGTCTTGTTTGATCCCACAGGCTTGTCAGAGAATGCTGAGCGATGCTCAGGCAGTGAGGGATGCTCAGGCAATGAGGGATGTTCATCAGTGAGGGATGCTCAGCAGTGAGGGGTGCTCAGCAGTGAGGGGTGCTCGGGCAGCTGGGCTGTGGGCACTAAGTGTAGATGTATGCATCAGGAGGACTGTCATTCTGGGGCCCTCTGTGGCCAAGAGCAGAGGACTTTTCTCAGGGCACAGCTGGCCCATGGGCACAGAGGACAAGCCCCTCAGGAGCTGATCCATACCAACTCACCATCATTGGCTTGGGAAGGCCCTGAGCTGCAAACTGTCGCCGTTTGTGAGACATTCTGGAGAACACCACAAGTTCATGCTTTCCCAATGTTTTTTCCAGACAGCCAACTTTGGAGACAGATGTTCTATCCCGTTGGCTCTGTTTTCAGGTGGTTTGAAGCATGACCTTGTTTTCTGCTGAGTTTCACTTGCTGGAGGTGGCACATACTTTTGGTCCAGACAGTGCTCCCTAGCAGGCACCAGCCTGGGGTAATACCATTGTAAGGAGGGTTTGGCACTGGCATGGCTTGATATTGTGGGTGGGAAATTTCCTCCTCTCTTGTACCAAACCCAGCCATGATATCTCAACAGCTGTGATTCAGAAATTATTTCTAAAACCTGGACTGAGCTAAAGTCTGCGATTGCTTCTTAAAGTCAAGGGCAGGGTGAGAGAGAAGAAAAGGTTTATAAATCATGAAACCTATTAATCTAATCCTAGAACAAATTTACAAATTCTAAAATGGATTTACAGAGAAGATGGAAAAAAATGGATTTTGCAAATCTTAACAATTACTTCTTCCTAAAGAGCTTCCTGCTTTCCAGAGCAGCTTTGTGTTTGGGACAGTTTAGTGAGAGATTGTTCCAGCATAGTGCCCATGGTCTCTCATTATGAGAGGGATTGCAAATGCTAATTCTCAGGCTAAAACTCTGCACTCAGTCCTGGGAAACTCTGTCAGCTGTGCAAGGAGATGATTTCCTACACTTAACCACTTCACTGCTGCTCTACTTTCTAAAGATATCATAACGGAAAATGGCTGTAGTTGCAAATGGCTTTGGAAACAGTGGCAATGCTCTTAATGGTGCTAATTGGCTTCCAGGCTTTGCAGCACCAGGGCTCTATCCGCACGTGTAGAGAGACTGCGGCTGAAAGAGGCAAAGAAGCAGTTCACCTGAAAATGTGCAAGATTTAGAACGTGAGCCTCATGCCTCTTAGGAAGGGGCATTGGAAGCTCTCAGGGCATTTGGGATCACGGAGCATGGGAGGTTGTGAGACGTGCACAGTTGCCAGCCCAGCTATGCACATGCACATGCTGAGCAGGGCAGCAGACAGTTACTCTGTCCTGAGGAATTCAGGGCAGTGAAGTCACTGGGAGAGGGAATGAAGGTCCCGTAGTGTGAAGGGAGCAAACTAGGAGATGTGAGCATGTGAGATCTCAGATTTGGCCCAAGTGATCCCCAAACGTCAGGACAATACCAGAGGAAAACACCACCCTCCCCAGCTATACCCCAATTTGTGGTACACTTGCAGCCTCTCATACACTCCTGTGAGAGAGAACAGGCTTGGTTGTGGTGCAATCACTTCAGAGTAGTTTGTTAAAGGTTTTCACAACATGATCACTAATTTTGTGGCATCTGTCCCAAAAAATAGAACAGAAAAAAAAAAAAAAAGTCTGGCCAGAGGAGTGAGAAGCATGTTTTGCAATGGAGACTCTTGGCGTGTTAAGCTTGGCAAAACAGAAGTTGAGTAGGAACGGGAGCGCTCCGTCTGTGTGTGTCGCACTGAATTGCATCACGGGGGGAGAAGGACACAGACAAATATAAAATTGGCATGGGAGAAAATGGGCATAAATGCATTTCAGATGGAAATTTAAAAGAGATTCTACTCCCAGAGGAGGGAGGTGGTTATCTTTGGCTGTGATGACCTGCAAGAGAGATGCAATAGCATTTCTGGGCTCCTGAGCAACATGTGGTACCGTACGGTGCCAGAGACAGCAAATATGGATGGAGGGAAACACACAGCACAGAGATATCAGCTTCTGCTGGGGAGGTTGTTTTTTTCTGCAGTGATGGAAAATCCAGGACCCAGTTGGTCGGGAGACATGGAGAGACCATATACATGTGGTGTGTCTATGACAAATCAAAAGGGACATGATAAATTAAGAAAGGGAAACGTTTATTTTCTAGCTTTTGAATGCGTGTCGCACCCAGTTGAGAACAAAATTAATTCATTCATTAAATCCACTCGCCGTGTCAGATGAAGCAGCAGTGCCAGATTACAAGTGGCTGGTGCCTCACTGGGGGAGGCTGATGAGATGGTGGGGAGCAGAGCGGGTCCCTGGTGGGGAGCAGAGAGGGTCCCTGGTGGGGAGCAGAGCGGGTACCTGGTGGGGAGCAGAGCGAGCCCTCACCATCGGGGACAGCCTGGCCCTGATGTGAGATGACAGCACAGGGGAAGCTCAGCTGGGAGATGTTCCTGGCCAAGGCACCCCAAGGAGGAATTTTTTTGAAATCAAAGGCAAGTTCACGCAGGGTTTTTTTTCCCCTTTGCTACACAACCACACGTGGTATCTCAGATTTATGGACCCTGTGATGTCTGTAGCAGCTTCCACCTTTTCCCTTCCTATTTTCAGTCTCAGAATGAGACTGTTCCATGTGCTGACTGCTGGTGCCTGGGGGTTATTTCCTCTTCAAGCGAGGCTCTTCTAGTTGTGCCAGCACTGCAAAGAGAGCTGCTTTCCCAGGGCTTTTTGAGGTGCAAACTGTTTGCTCCATCAAAGTGCAAGGAGCCAGTGCAAGGAGTCAGTGCCAGGAGCCCTGCTGGCAGCTACCCGGGCTCCAAGCTGTCCCCGTCCCCGTGCACCCAGTTTGGGACCGCAGAGTGGGCATCGTGCTCTGGCACAGCATGGCCTGTCTCAGCAGTAGCAAACACCAGTCTCCGTTGCTCTGTCTGCACTGTAAATTGTGCCCTGTGCCTCCCAGCCTGAGCCCGTGGTGCTCAGCAGCCCTACCTCTCCCTTGAGTCCCTGCCACAGCCCCGTGCCCCACGCAGACAGGTCCCACGTCCCTGCCCGGCCCCACGTGCTGCTGCAATGCCTGCCCGCTGCTTGCTGTCATCTCAGGCCAGTCCAAGCTCAGTAGTGGATACTGGCATCTTACTGGGTTTTTACAGCTTTCTGGAGGAGAGGGACTGGGATTTACTGGTGCACAGATTGCCCCAGGGTGTGATGCATATTGTTTATTTGGAGGGTAATGAATTGTGCAGATGCCTGAAAACCAGTATTTCAAATGTTATTCAAAGGCCAGCTACAAGCTCATCTGGCTGGAGCCAACATCCCAGCCCTCTTGGCAGCTGGATCTGGGCCAGAGCATGAGCTGAAGCAGCCCGAGTGCCGGCGGCAGATCCTCTCCTGCTGTCGGGAGGAGGCTGGTGCTGGGGTGTATCCTTTTGTGGCCTTCCAGATCGGGTAGGATAGTGGCACCTCCCTTGGCACTGAGGGCACTGGGCCAGGGCCGCACACTGCAGAGGTGACGCTCGTGCTCAGGATGACACGTCCATGGCTGGGGGCCTCCCTTGCACCCCCAGGCTCAGCTCGTGCCCACCCGTGGGCACAGCAGAAGCTGCTCTGGCAGCACAGCCTCGGTGTCAGCGGGATGCTAAGGCAGCACAGCTCCCTGCTATCTGGAGACATCCACTCCTGGATGGATGACAGCTCGTTGGAGCCGAGCAGGGCAGCAGGGGGGCTGGGTTTGCACAACACAGGGAAAAAAGCATCTTGGAGAGTTTGCAGCTTTCCTGAGAAACCCTTATTGTGGTCAGAAGTTCACATCTGCAAATGGTGGACTGTTTTTTGATGTATTTCTGGATTCCTCTCACACGGCAATGTCTATGAATGATGTTTTCTGTCATCCCAAACTGGCAAGGAGATCCTACCTCTTCCTGTCAGATAACGACCTGGCTTAAGTTATTCATGACTTCATCACCCCTTGGCCAGACTACAGCGATGCAGTCTCCCCGGCACAGTGCCCCAAGCCAGCCCCACGCTGTGCTGACAGATGCTCCTGCCCTTCAGGTGTCCAGATCCATGCAGGACACTCCTGTCCCCTGGGCTTCCTGCACTGCATGCACCCATGAGGAGACAGTCCCTGTGCTGGACAGGAGCCAGGCTGAGGAAAAAAGTAAGGACTTGATATCTGAGTAGAGCAGAGCGGAGGTTTTGGTTCTGGCCACACTGGGGTTTGAAGCTGATCTTGAGTTTTCCCGTAACAAGAGTCATAATTGTGGAATCATAGAATGGCAGGGGCTGGAAGGGACCTCTGGAGATCATTGAGTCCAACTCCCCTGCCAAAGCATCACATAAGGCCTTTTACCTCTGTCCATGCGTCTCACAGGGAGAATGCCATCCCAGAGCCACTGCGGACAGACAGACACCTCCAGGACCTTCCTGCCACGGCTTGTTTGTGAGCCTCCTCACTTTGCACCCGGACTCTCATCACTGCTGTCAGGCAGAGAAGGGGGAGCAGAGAGCAGAGGACTGAGCACTCCTTCTCCCCAGCAGCACTCGCTCATTCATTGCTGCTCCTCCCTCGGCTCCCCAGGACATGGCACCCCTGAAGCAGGAGATTCATTTCATGCAACAGCCTTGAAATGATCCTCGGCCATGCTGTGAAACAGCCACTGCCGGTTGTTTTGTTCCCAGCTCTGAATGTGCACTTGGAGAAACGGAAAGTGGACAATCTGAGATGCGAAAAGGGCTGTGATTCTTCCACTCTTCCTTCACCACTCTCCAGACAATGTATAAAAGAAAACCAATTTGTGCAGAAGAAACAGGAGCAAGGAGTTTCAGTGCACTTGCAGGGAACAAAACAAACTGGAGAAAATAAGGCTACTGAAAAAGTGTCAAGTGGGGAAGAGTGGGAAAATGGGACAGCACTGCAAAAGGTAGACAGGGCCAGCTGGAAGGTCAGCTCAGGATCTTTCTGTTTTAATCCATTATGTGCAAGATGTATACTGAGGGAGGGTAGGGAAGCGGGCATGGGATGTGATGACAGCTGGGCAATAGAGAGGATTGCTCCTCAGGGTATGGTCGGTTTGCTCAGGCGTTGCTGATGGTTGCATCCTTCTTGGGCTCTGAAGAAGTCCACCTCCTGCCGAGGGACGACAGAAGTCCTACCGTGAAGAAGACTGCTCTGATCAGGTCCTGACTGCTGACACACAACCAGTCATCACATTTTTGGGGATGCTTCCTTTTCTTCTCCATTTGTGCTGCAGGCACCCTGCACACCCCCTGTGCAGGGGGAAGGAGGCATTGCTGGAGTGATTGACGTCTGATTTTGCCTTATTGAGTAGACATTGACCAGCTCTCTCTGCCCATAATAATGATAATAGAGTCGATGCTAATTAGTCCGTTCGTTTCCAGAGCTGGATGGGTGTGTGTGAGCGTTTGACACCAAGGCTCATTTAGGCCGAGAAATTACAGATGGAAATGATGCATTAATTCGTCCAGTGCATTCTCTTGCACTCCTCAGACACCTCAGAATCATCTCCCAGATCATAGCACGGGGAGCCTTCCTCTGTCCCTGGTTTGCATAAGAGGAGGCAACAAAGGCCTGGAAATAGGATGCAGACGTGAACTTCCAGACGTTGCCTTCTGTCCATACCTGTAGCTCAGATTTGGTGCCTTATCTTCAAACAGTGTTTCCTGGTCCTGTAAGCAGAAAGCTACCAGCCCTCTCTGGAGGAATATAAACAAAATCTGTGCGCTGTGCACAAAATCTGTGCACCATGTGCTGTGGCCACAAAGATTTTCATTTAGTGCTTCTGTTTCTTTTTCTCCGCCCACAATTTGATCTATACACTTGCAGAGGAAGCATCCCTTCTTCCTCTGATCCTGCAGGGACAATGGCTGGTCCACTGTGAGACTCGGAGATAATCTTCCTTAGGTAAGTCACTGCCTTATGCAGTCAGTGTCGGCTCACACGGCCCCTGGCTGAAAGAGCATCCCTCTCCTGCGCTCAGTGCAATGGGCTCGGGTTATCAGCAACTTCTATCTGCAAAGCAACTGATAATAACAAATAATTAGAAATGCATTTTTGTAGCAGCAGCCTCTGGGTGCTCTCCTGAACTAAAATAGAGCTTCTCAGTGTGAAAGGCCATAGGAAAATGTTTCTCTCACCTGTGAAGCGTTGCTTCTGAGCCTTTTTTTTTACTCCATTATGTGTCCATCTCATCTGTGGCTGTTCTTTGGGTCAGAGGCTGTATCTTCTCTGTGGGGTGCCAGTTTGTTGTTATTCTTTCACTCTATTGATTTTTGTGGCTGAAATGACATGCGGAATGGATTGAAAAGCTCTGCTGCTGCTCTTAACTCCCTGTGTAGACAGAATTCTGGAATGTGATGGAGTTCCCTGATTTAGCTTAATCCACTTCCAGTTCTAACTTGCTTCCTTGCCTGGAGTAAAACTGTTTGTGAAGGGAGCTATCACAGCACGGCTCACCTGGACAGCTCACCATGGAGCTCTGTCTGAACAGCCCAGCCCCTGCCCCTGCCGTGGTTACGGTCTGCAGAGGTTGGAGCTGACTGCCCAGAGCTGCGGGGGGATCTGGGGACCAGCAAGCAGAATGTCTCAGAAGAAACTGACCCAATATTCTCTCCTCTTCCCACCCTTCACCAATATAGAGCATTTCTTTATCTGGCATAGATAAGTTTTTAGAATAAAGTAAGGTGTCCATTTGGAGAGATGGCTCTGGCTGTGACGCAGGTGACGAGGCTGCACAGCATCTCGCTGGGCACAGAACACAAGGCAGACACTGTTGAGCTAACAGTGGAGCCACCACCCTCCGAGGTGCACCTTCTTCTCCCCAGCATCCCGTCGGCCACCCTGCAAAAGCCATGTTGCCAGGGTCTCTCTCCCGGCCATGCCACAAGTGCTTGGTGACCCAGGACCTCCAACCCTTCCCTCCACAGATGAGTCCCCGAAGAGGAATGCACCCCCCAGAAGGCCATGTCCCAGCCCTGGGTGGAATGTGGACGGGTCTCCTGCACCAGGGAAGGAGCCGGTCCGGGTCTGCAGGCTGCGGGGAGCCGCTGGGTGTCAGTAGCATCCCGCTTCCCAGCTGCTGGAGCAGCGCTGTCCCCGGCCACCCGCTCTGCCGAGCGGTTCCGAGGCGGCACCGGCCCCATCCTTCTGCATCTCCTGGCTGGGCTTTCCCACACCGTGCCGTGACCAGGAGGGCCAACAGACAGAGCGGCTCCGTGTCAAGTGCTGGCTGCTTTGGCCGACCTGGCCGGTTCTTCACATGCATGCCCAGAACGTGGGGTTGTCTCCCTGCCAGCTCTCTTCCCCCTGCAGCTCCAGGAGCCACCCAGTCCTGGCTCTGCTCTGAGCCTGTACCTCCACTGTTTATGGCACCCACAGCCCTCACCCACTGCCCCAGCCTGAGGGGAACTCACTGCCCCGTGAGATGATGCTGTGGCAATTTTCTGATCATGTGGGGTTTATTCCCAGCCTTAAAGAATTTAGGAAAATGAAGCATTTTGCAGGGACTTATCACCTGTAGGGTGACATTTCTTGCTCATATCAGAAGGAACAAAAGTTCCTGTGCCCCAGGACAGCTGGTGAATCCATAATCCTGGCACCTACATAAGGGGTAGCTGCAGCTGCAGGCCCATCCTCATGTGCAGTCAGGATCTGACCCACTGTCTTCTACATAATGTGTGAAGACCTGACTAATGAGCTTGCCCAGTTGCAGGTAGAGTCCTCTCAGTTTCTGCTGTTGGAGATGTTCTGTCTACCATTAATAACTCAGCCTTCCTTAGGTTGAAGTAAGGTTGTCTCTACAGCCTGCTGGTCTGGCTTTCATCAACAAGCAGTCATATGCTTGTTCATGCTTTCCCTCTCTCCCCACTCAGCCCCATGAGTCTCACATAGTGTCTGCATCCACCAGGCTGTGCAGGGATGAGAGCTCTGTCTTCTGGGTGCACAAAACCCTTGAACACCCCTAATTTCTCAAAGCAGCGGGCAAAATGTCTGAGGTGTCAGAACCGATGCTGGCATGGAACACCTGCCTGCTCCTGGCCAACTAGCTGGGGGCAGGTTCTGCAGCTTCTTGGGTTCAATGACTCACCTGGTCATGGATAGTGGGATGTCCCCCAGACCTGTCACTCCCCGCAATGCATTCTCTTCATCAGGCTGTAACTTTCCCAAAGTCATGTGGGGAGCCAGTAATCTGCCCGTGCATACAGAAGAGTGAGGCCCCCCCCTCTCCTCCTCCTGTCGACTGGTGCCTGGTTTCCCCAGAGCACCTCGGGGTGGAAATGCCCATTTCTGCAGCCCGCTGCTTCCCAGCAATCGCTCTGTAATGCAGTTTCCAGGACCATTATTTCTTGGCTGCTGATACCGGCCCGGGCACTCAGCTTGGGGAGTTAATGGTGTAATCGGAGCTGTGGTGTGAGGCCGGGAGGGAGACAAGCTCCATCAATCCTTTTCCACGTACACAAGCCCTTGATTAAAGGTTACAGGGTTAACTCTCTCCCACTTGCCGTGCAGAGGCAGGGAGAGGGGAAGGTGGGAGGAAGGGAACCAGCTAAAAGCCCTGTTTTGAGATGACTGCTGGGCTGTAGTCACTCGGGCCTGACATGCCGCTGCTATCTGCCATCCCACTCGCCCTCCAAAACCCTCCTGGCCTAATGAGAGCTGTTAGTGCTTCTCTGTGCTGGGAGGAAAGGAGCTTTGTGAGATGCAGCTCCCTCTCCCCACTCCTCCCCCCCCTGCACAGCAAGGCTGGTCCCATCAGCTCGTCCCTCCCGCACAGGGCCCATGCCAGCCCCTCCGCGCTGGGTTCCCTGCCCCTGGGAGAGGAGTTATCCCCTTGAGTCCCAGAGTGGGATGGAGGAAAGGCAGATGTGGCCAGTTCAGGAGGGGCTGAATGCTGATGTTACCCTGCATGGGAGAGGGAGAGACTATCTAGGTGATGCCAAGCCTTGGTGCCAAGCTTCAGTCCCGCCCATGTCCTCCCTCTGCTTGCGTTGCAGTGAGGACGCCTGGGCCAGTGGTCTGGGCTCCACGTGTGCCCTGCAAAGCCCAGGCTTGGCTCCAGCCAGGGGGATGTCAGAAGCACCTGGGTGACCTGTCAGGCACCGATAATCCCAGAGATGCAAAGCAGAGCTCCCATCTTATTTGACATCAGGCAGCAAACAAGGCTTACCCTGCACAGATAAGAACTGATTTGCCTTCACTTAGACTTGATTGATAGCTGTCTTGTGCAGTTATCAGCAAGGAGATCTGTCATCCCTCGTTCGAGGGCTGCAGGTTTAGCGCCAGAGAGTTTGAATTTAGGTGGACATGCTCAACCATGGCTCCATCCCATGCATTGTGGTGCTGGGGCTGCGGGGTCAGCCAGCTCCTGGCTTGCTGCTGGCAGACAGGGCCACCTTCACACTTTCTTGCCCCCATCCTGCCTTGTCTGGAGATGAGCAGTGTGGTTTCCCGATGCTCTTTCTGCAGGCTCACCAAGGATTGGCAAGTGCAGTGCTGGGAGCACCCAACCCTGGTGCCTTTCTGCTGCCAGGTCAGAGAGTGGGGACGAAGAAAGTGAGAGAAGAAACCAACAGGAGCACCGTGTTCCATGGCAAAGAAAACCCTTTGCACTTTCTCTTCAGACTTCTATAGGAGCATTTTCAAATCTGGGGTTATTTGGCAGAGTTAAGATTAGGCAGGATTTAAATACTCTCCGGTTATGGCCAAGAGCTCATCGATCCTTTGGCCTGGGGGCAATTTGATGGGGAGGGTACTGAGGCCACACACTGTCAGTTCATGTACTGAGCTTGGGAACTATGCTTTGTTCAGGGAGTTACAGAGTTGTGGTTTGATGCCACTGTGTCCCATGTCAGCCCCATGGGGTACACTGTAGGGAGCAAACAGTTGCTGAAAGAAGAGCTGCCTGCATCACTCATATCCTTATTTTTGTGCTTTGTGCTTTCATTTTCCTTCTTTGTTTTCTTTACTTAAGCAGCTTCAACAACCAGAATTGTTAACTCTTGGTGGCTTGGTTTTTTCCCTTTTTTGTCTTCTGGTCCAGAATATTTCAAACTTTATTGTTTTTCTGGAAATAGCTGTTTATTTTTCTCTGCTGTTGCTTTCTGCCTTCATCTCGCTTTTGTTCAAGTCAGTAGTCCCTCTTCTTGTGAAACTGTTTTCCCCTGAGACTTCCTGTTTTTTATCCCCTTTTCCGTACTGTCTCCTGTCAGCTCAATAGCTTTTCAGCCTTTCTCTCCTCGTTTCCAACCCTTTACATATATTTTTCATTACATCCTCTCTCTTAAACCTCCCCCTCATCACCACAAAGCTGTCTGCAGAGCAGCCCTCCAGCCTGGGGAAGAGCAGGGAGCATCTGATGGAGGGCAGAGCAACAACGGCCTCTGTGCTGCCTTTCCAACTTCCTGCAGATAGCTCTGTAAGAGAGTCCCACGATGTCCCGCAGCCCTGCATGAACCCCAGGGGCTCCTGTGTTTCCCACTGAGCAAAGGCACAGAGAGGTTTGTAGGTGGAGCTTGGGCTGGAAATGTGTGTGGCTCCTTCAAAATCCAAAGAGCACCCGGAGTGTTTCTGTGTCACTGCATCCCAGCCTGTCCCTGTCACTGTGCTGCAGATGGTCTCTCCTCAGACGTGTGGCAAAGTGTTACAAGGGCTTGCAGAACCCCGTATGCTTTCGGAGATGCTCCTGAGCCCCTGTTTTCAGAAGCTCTCTCTGTAGCTGTGTGGCCTGGTTCTGAAGATGACCCTGATGCCATCCTCCATGGGCCTCACAGATATAACCCTGGTGTGTCTGAGGATGAAGTCTGTGCTGGGGGTGTTGGAGGTCTTCTGGTGCCTGTGCTGGGACAACTGGGTCATTGCCGTAAGTGGAGCTGTCCCTGTTGTATGGGAACAGGATCTACAGATCCCAGAATGACATGTTAAATAGGCTGCTCTGTCTCCTGCCCCTCTCTGCACAGCCCTGGGGCTCTGCGTTCATTGGCCTGGCCTCGGTGGTCCTCACACCTCCCAGGACTCCCATCATCTCCCATGGATCAGCGGCGGTGGTGGCTCCTGCAGCTCCCAGCAGCCTGTTGGACCTCTGGGTGAGGTGCTTCCCATTGTTGCCCCAGGCACAGGCCTGAGATAGGGTACAAGGGAGGATCCACCTGCCCCAAGTGGTTCAGCCACCCCCTTTGAGCTCTTTTACGTGTTTGCTTTTCTTTCTCTTTTCCCTCCTCTGATTTTTATTTGTGATCCCCTTTTTGGCGATTAACCTCAGGGCCGGTGCGTCTCCTAAGAAAGATGCTCTCACTTCATTAAGAGATAATGGAAGCTGTCAGAGATTTGAAGGATTGCACGCATGATGGGAGCAGGAGGGGGAAGAAATATATTCGTACCAAAGTTACATTTTCATGTAAATTGTTTAAAGATTTAAATGGTTTCTATTAGGAAGGGTCACTGGGGCTGTGCGAAGGGCTAAATTAGTCCTTCTGTGCAGAAGCATAATATTGTCTATAAATGAAAAGGAATAAAGAAAGCTGTTAATTTTTTTTTTTTTTCCTCACTCTCTCATTTCATCTCACACTCTGTCCCTCTGCCTCTCCAGGAGCCTTCCCCCTGCCTTTATTTGGTTCTTGGGTCTTTTTTCTGGTCTGTTCTCATCTGCAGATTACACTTGGCAAGTTTAATCTGTCCTGGCCTTGTCCAGCGCTGACTTCTGGACATCCAGCCCCAGCCTGCAACCAATGCACTGATGTTGTCATCCCCACAAACCTCTATTGCAAATGCAAATCTGCTGCTTTGAGTTTCAAGACACACAGAGCCCCCACAGGGAGGGAGAGACTCGGGTGATCAGTTAATTTGTTAATGACTATCCCAAGTGGGTTGTTGGTTTGCCTGCTGACATGTTAGGTGGAGTCACTGCTCCATTTCTCTGCTCCAGGCTGGTTGGTAACTCATCCACAAACACATCCTCATGTAAATAATCACAGGAACATGTTTTTGCACACACCATTGCCTGTCTAAATGTGATGGCACCTGTGGGGAATAGGACCTCCCCCCCCCCCCCCCCCCCTTTATGGATCCCAGCCCTGTTCTGCTTACCAAGGGGATGCTGTTGACTGGGCAGAAGGCACTTTGCCTTTCCCTGGGAGCACTGGCTCTTTGGGCACTTGTGAGACAAGGCGTGCTGATAAAACACCTTCAGATAGCGTCTCGCGTGTTTGCAGGTGAGACCATCTTCCAAGGAGCATTTAGAGGCCAACCCACTGTCCCACACGTATCTGCAAACCAGCAGAGATGCGCACACGTGTCCCCTTGCTGTCCTTGAAACGCTGTGGTGTTGGGAAAGGTCGGGGCCCTTCTGTGTTCACAGCTGTGTGTCTGCACAGGGTGTCAACGAAAGGGTTAAACCGTGCCGCAGTCAGCAGTCCTGAGCTGCACACCAGTTCTTTCCTGGCATTCACATTGGTGACAAAGGTGAGAATAATCAAATAGCTTTAGATCAAAGCCGTGTGTTTCCCAGTTACCAGGAGCTGGAGGGGCGTTTCCCCTTGGAGGGCAGGAGCAGAGCACAGGCTGCAGGCACCAAGGCGGGGAGAGGTATGTGCTTGTGTCCTACACTGGTTGCTGGCAGGATGTCCTGACCTCCATGGCACACTGTAAAGCCTTCTAAACACCAAAGCACTTTACATTCAGCAGAATCCAGAACCCCCACAGGTCATCCCTTACATGCAGGAAAGCAGAGATCAAATTCATCTCTCAGCTCCAGAGGCTCAACTCCAGTTACTGGAGGTGAGGGATTGATTGTTCTTCACACACGTGCATAAGGGACACGGGGAGACCTCAGGAGCAGGAGGCATTGGGGGAATAGCAGGAGCCAGAGGGTTTTGCACACTGGTGACTGAGAAGGGAGGAAGTGCTTGGGAAAAGAGGAGGACCTACATGAGAAGAGCAGAGGCTAGAAAGCTATGACTGAGAGGATAAGACTCTCTGGGCTAGGTTCTGAAAATTTTTGGCAGCAAACAATTAAAAGGGATCTCTTTGCAGATGAGGAAAGGTAGGATTTCAGTTCCTTCATAGATAGCAGAAGAGCAAACTCCCAGCAGGCTGGTGGGTTTGCACACCCAGACACACACACACGTGCCCTGCAGAGAACAGGAGCAGGAATATGCTCCCTCTCTTCCTATTTCATGGACCAGATTATAACTGGAAACACAGGGACAGTTCAGTCAGGTGGTACCTCACCATGCCCAGTGTGTATTTGTACTCCCTAAACTGGGGGCAGGGGGGGATCATTGCTACAGCTGATGGGGAAAGTGTCAGATCCAGAGAGCAACTCTTGTTCCCTAAATGAAGCTGTGAAGCGCGAGCAGGTCTCTGCCACATTTCTGTGGGCAAGGCTAACACGCCGGGCACAAGGCAATGCTGTGCTAGCCAGCTGGTAGAGGAACAGGGCTCTGGTTTTGATCTTGGGAAAGAAAGAGATGGTTTCGCTTCTTCAGTTTGCAAGATCTCAGAAACAGGACAGCCTTTCATGACGAGAAAATCTAGAATACTGAGGAAATTTCAGGCCAGTCAGGAAAGCACAGAGGGAGGCACACACCCAGATATATATGCCGACGTGACAGCATTACCATAAAAAAGAAGGCGTCTTGCAACTGGCTGTTTCAGGGGTAGAGAGACTGTGTGCTAATCAGGATGTCCTGGTCATCAACCTGAAATCCCCTTCAATTACAGAAAACAGCTACATCCTCCCCTTCCTAAACAGACTGAGTGCTTCTTGATCTGTTTCTCATCCCTTGCTGAATAGAAGGATGTTGCACAGCTTTGCTCTTCTCGTGGTGAAGAGTCCTCTAATTCCAGCTGAAGCATGTCCTTGGGGTTTTTCTCTCCATCTCTTCTAATGCCTACCTCAAATAACTCTTCACCCCAAATGTCCCCCCAGATGTTCCTCTCTGCTATTCATTCGAGCAGCAGCACCATCCTCTACCTTTTGCAAACTCTTGCAGGTCCACAAGGAAGGATCTTCATCCCATTCATTCTCCTACCTGCTCTGGTTTCAATTTGTCTGTTGAACATGGTTGATTAGAGTCATAATGGGACTCCAAACAAGGCCTCCTCAGGGCTTCATGCAATGACAGAAACAAGTCTCCTTTCTCTAAAGGGTGTATTTCCCCTGACACCTTGTACTATCATATTTGCCTCTTTTCAGAGCCACATTCCATCAGAGATTTATCATCACCCCATGACTGTCAAGTTCATCTCTGCCTTTCTCTACCTCACTTCTTTGCAATGGATGAGCTCCCAGCTTTCAGCAGAAGCTCCTTTTACAGGATATGTTGTACGATTGCTGTTCCTCAAGGTCGCCTTATTTCTCCCACAGGAGAAATAGATTCCTTTCCGTTTTGGGGAATCAGCAGTCTTCCTAAATCCAGTATGTCTCTCTGTGCCAAATCCATCAATGGAAATGCCAAAGAGGTGAGTCCCTTGGCCATTGAGGAACTCCAGTTGTACTCATTGAATCCATCTCTGGCAGTGCAGAGCCAGCACTGATGCCCACATGGGTTAGATGTACCAAGCTTTTCATGCCTAAAAGAATTGGTCTCCTTTTCAAAGAAGGGTGCCAGTTAGTGTCAGGCCACTGGATTTGGACTGATGTTTCAACAGGTCAGCTCAAGGTCTGCCAGAGAAATGTCGTTTTCATCACAGAAGTATCAACCCTGAGTGCCTGGCTGCCAAGGGCAGCACCTCTCTGAGGGTATTTTTGCTCCTGAACTGCTCATTGGAGGAAATTTTGGCTGTGGATTCAGACCCTGTCTGGTTTTTGGCTTGTTATTTGTAGGGTGTGGCCTTGGGTGTGGGTTGTGGCCATTGGGTGATGTGTTTGCACAGCCACCATGGCATGACCTATCCGCCATGAAAGCCTATTACATAGGACTCTCTTCTCTGCTCACCTTCAAAATTGGCTAGAAATTGGAATGTACTACCGAGGTCAGAATAAAGGCTCTTTAGCTGTCGTGATTATTCTTGCCACATATCCTTAAGCGTGGGTGCTGTGTTTGGTAAACTCCAGACATATGGTTCCACTCCCAGTTTGTTACATGCAGTAAAATTTCTCGTTGCCATGCTGGTAATTTTGTGTGCTAATTCATTGCAAATAGCCTCAGCTACTGACCTGTTTTAATATCTCCTTCCATTTAATTTAAATGGCATCAACTTCTAATCACTGGACCCGTGCTTATTTTCTAGGTCAGCCTCTTCTGTAATGTCTTCACATTCACTGAAATACTACTAAAATAGCCCTGTGTCTTCCTGGATCAGTAACCATTTGGAGACAAAGTCTGTTTGTTATCATGCTCAGGAATAAGTGGTGCCTGCAATAAGCAACATTTGCTCTGCAATCTGTGCCCCCAAAATTAAAGCCTCCGTGATGACTCAGTCCCGTTCTGACTGGGAAGATCTAAACTCAGTCTCCAGCACAACCTACAGACTCATTGCAAAGTCCTTCCCCGAGCAACTTTTATTTTCACCATCCCAATCCATCCTTGTCCTCTGGTCTATCCTTGCTAGTCTGGTTCCACTCCTTATGTTGTGGAGATAGGTATGGTGATGATGTGATTCTCCTCGCTCTGGATCCCTGTTTCTTAAAGTACTCTTCTGAAATTTGTCAGCCTTAATCTCAGCATGACAACCCAATCCCCAGCCAAGGGGAATTTACCCTCTGGAAATAATTCTTCTCCCTTGAATAGCTCAGCATCCTCAAATCTTTCTCATAGCATCAGCATTTGGTGATCCTGTTGGACTGAACCCTCTTGGTGTGCTTGGCTAACTGCAAGAACACTCTCTGACAGTCACTCAGTCTTCTTTGAACACCTTACAGCTTGGTGCTGGTACCTGCAGTTAGTTCCTATGGGATTCTGCCACTGCCACTGTCCCAGGTAAAGGACAATCAATAAGTTTTAACTTAAACTCGTGCTTTTTTTCTTTTTTCTTTTTTTCCAATTTTTTTTTTTTTTTTCGTTGCCCTTGGCAGACACCACAGCCTTCTGTTCTTTGGTCCCAAATAAGCAGCAGGCTCATCATTTTCTTCCTAACAAGTCCCTGATCACAAATACCTGCCTGTTTCCAAGGTTGTGCAGGTCTGTTTTCTTCTCCCATCTGGTCTTCCTCCTGTTTTCTGATTGTCTTGCTTTCCTTGAAGTTCTCTGAGTAGCATCCTATCCCTCTTTAGGCTTCAAACCATTGCCATCTCCACTGTCTCCTCTTTTGTTCTGAGACTGATTTCAGAAAATCCCTGTCACTCTGGGACTGGGATCTTCCAGATATAAACAGTTTCTTTTGGGAACACATCTGATACATGTGCCAACCCCATGAATCCTGTTGTGTTTTTTACAATAACAGAATTTGTGGGACATTTCTTCTAATTGTCACCATTTTTTCAATTTCTAGACTTAAGCAGTGAAAAAAAAAAATAAAATCTCCCAAATTCCCTCCTAGGCACTCTTGCATGACATCTCCTTTTAAGTTCTACTCCCTTCCATGTTCTTTTGGTACATGTTGTGCCACAGCCTGTACTCAATGCTTTATTCAGTGCATTTTTCTACAGAGCAGCAGCTGGAGAGGACTCTTGGTGAAGGGGCTGTGGGTGTCCATATAGATGTTGCTGGGTTTCAGGATGTGGAGAAGAAAGTTTTTCTTTCTTTCTAGCATGCTGGGGGGATTGAGTGAAAGGGATGGAGATGGATGGCTATCCTTGTACAAGCTGCCAGTCTGTTTGATTGGCAGCCTGACATGGCACCCAGAAGAGTGGAAGGGATATTGTGGGTAGTCAATACCATACCTTTCCTTCCTTCCATTTTACCAGCCCTTGGCTGTCAGTGAATCTGAGCGCACACCATGTCTCCACTGACCTCCTGGTAACATAAGAACACCAATAATGTTATATTTTATTCAGAAGATATCTCTGAGTCAGTCCATGCCTTGTTGTGAGGGGAGCTCCCTGCTGTCTGCCTCATCATCCAGCCTTTCGTGTCTTCTGTTGGCGCTTTGGCATCAGGCAGCTCCTTCAGCTCTTGGCTTGAGTTTAGAAGATGCACGTCTCCAGGGGACATGCCTGGCACAGCCTCCTCACACAGCTTCCGAAACACTGGCAGCCTTTTCTTGGAGACAAGGAAGTGTCCTGAACCCATGGCTTGCTTCTCCAGGTGCATGGGGAAGGTGACAAAGGTGGGATGGTACTTGGGAAGGGAGGGGCAGCAGTCTGCAGCTGTGCTGGCCTTGTGTTTCATCTTGGGGTGGCAGGCAGATGCTTTGTAGACCTGGTGGGTGCCTGCACCATCCCGGGTGTGAGATGCAGTGATGTTCTTGCAGCCATCAAGGAAGATGTATTTGATGTCCCTGGAGGTGTGGGAGAGCGTGCGCTTGGGCAAGGGGTAGAGGCTTCTAGCTACACTCTGGTGATCTGGTGCCGACATCATTGCTGGCCTCACCTAGGGCTAAGCCATATGATTAGCAAGGTGATGGAGCTGGTCAGGAATTCTCAAAAATCCCTTAATTCCCCCGCCCATCCCCCGCCCCAAAATCTCAATTTCCTGAATCCTCTCTCCCCCTCCCTTCCCTAAACAGACTAACTTTGACAAAACTCACCTGAAGAACAGTAACACAATTCTATCACAGACTTTTTTGTCAAAATCAGGAGATATCCACCAAAATTAAGACTGTGCTATGTTTCTCATAGAGAAGAGGCTTGAATCTCCAGCTCCAGTTCATAGATGACTATAGTTACCACCAGCCTGGGTGTGGGAGTGTGTTGTCAGAGACAGAGAAGTTGTGTCCATCATTGTTGGAGCTGTTGCTCTTTGAAGCTATTGCTCTTTACAGGAATGAATAACCACTGAATGGATTTAGGATCTGAAACTGCATCTCAGGGGGAAGGCTGTGCACTCTCAGGCAGCCTTCTGTGTTCTTCCATCATGACCCACTGAATATTTAAGTTCTCTCTCAGGTTTTGCACATCACTGTGTAAGATGCAGACTCTTTGGGGGGGAAGGAGGCGGAGGGAACCCAACCTACGAGGCCTACTCTGTGCTTTGATACCTGGCAGAAACCTACAGAGTTGACAAAGAGAGAAGGCGACCAATTCAGTTCATGGATAATTCATCTCATGCATAACTCATGCACACACATTTCATGGATAATTTAGGATAAGGACTTACAAGATCAGAATCTCACATGGTAGTGAAAGACCCTCTCATATAACAAAGCTTATGGGAAACTCTGGTTGTGGGACAGAAAGTTTCTGAATGTGGCAACATGCCAATGTCTGGGAGAGTGAAAAAGGTGTGGTTCCTTGAATGTTGATATCTCTCAACCTAACCAAACTCAAAATATGTTCGGCACAGTCTCCCATCTCTGAGAATGGCCGAGATCAGGCCAGTCAAAGGAGATGAGAGCATCCCTTCCACACTATGTGGAAGCAGGAGGTCTAATATCCCAGGGCTTATCCAGAAAAAGCACCTTCCTCTGCAGTCCAGATGCCCAACTATAGCACAGACATGACTGCCAAAGGGACTGGACACTCTCCCAGCAGATTTCAACAGCAGCAGGGACGTTACCTTAGTAGGGGTTCGGGACCAATGCACAAGATGGACATCGCTCAGTGAGATAATTGCACTGGTAGGACCTGCTCACAGCCCCTGATGTGCCTTCTGCTACCCCAGAGCTACCTCAGACAGACCAGCATCCTCAGCTACAACATGGTTTTGTTGCAGCTGGTGGAGACTGATCTTTCTGTGCCAATGTGGTTGCAATTGCTGCCTGGTTTGGATTAATTTTGCTACAGCGTTGGTTGGTATCTCTAATCTGAGCAGAATGTAAATAAGGATTTTGTCCTTTTTCATCATTACTATGGTTTTTTCTCCGCTTCCAAATGCAGACCGGAATAGGATGGTTGATGCTTTCCCCATGGTATGAGAGTGCCAGAATTTCATGCAGTGAAGGAAGAAATCTGTGCTCTTCTTAAGACTTGGGCCATACCACAGTAACATGTTTAAACTACCGACAAGGAAGGCAGACAGCACCCACCCGGAGTCCAGCTCCTTGGACTCGTAGGAGGCTGGATCTTAAAGCTCACAAGCATCAAACATTTAAACAGACCAGTCACAGGCTGAATTATTAAAATCACCCTACATGAAACGCTTCTCTGCAAGAAGATGAGCACTCTCCTTCCCTGGTTCATTGTCTCTGTGGGGTGTCAGAAATACTAAGGCTCATGCTGCCTTTCCTATCCCCCTTGAGATACTTGGAACAACTGAAGCACTCCCAGCTGCCAAGAAACATTGAATATTTATGAATCCCCTTAATCACAGAGGCAGGGACCATTCCACCCAGCCTAGTTCAGCATGCTTTTGGCCTTGCCTCCTACACAGGATTAGAGTGTGCTCTGAGAAGTGTTTTTCACCACCCTGGAGCTGATCAACAGTCTGTCCAGTTCAGGTGGCAAACCCTAGACAGAGATACTTCAAACCTGCTCCCACACCACCTTTTGGGGAAAGAAAAGCAAATGAAATTGCCTTAAGATGTGCCTCCACATCTTCAACCTTGCAAGCAGAGTAGCAGCAAATCACAGGGAAATTTTCTTGACTTCCTTACTATTTTCTCACCATCATTATCCCATTATTGCTCTGCATGTGGTGTTTGCTTCCACCTCCAAAAGAAATACAAGCCCAACGCAGCCATCAGAGTGAAACAAGCCATGGCTTTTTCTTCCTTGTTCTTCTGTGTTTGCCCTTTCCCCAGCTTATAGTAACAGAGGGAATAGTGAAAGTTAATAATGAGAAAAGAGGTTGTTTTTTGACAAAAATTATATCCAACTTGATGGAGCAGGGGTTTTCTCTTTTATCTTTTTGTTTGTGTTCCAGCATGCACAGAAATATTTTATTAATTTTTTTTTATTCTTCATAATCATTTTGTATGAAAGGAAAATTCCTTGATTTGATTTTTTTGGTGGGGTTTTTTTTTTTAATGTTCTGGTTTAGGGGTTGGGTTTTTTTATTATTTTTTGTTAAACATACTTATTACCTTCTTTGAACTGTCTCTGTCACATAGCACACTCATAGAGTCTGGTTTGAGAAAGCTTCTGAAGCTGCATGTCTTTGATTGATCAAGGCACTTGTGTAAACACTTTGTGGGTGCTTGCAGCCTTCCAAGATAAAAGATTCATCGGGGTAAAAGGCAAGTAATTTCCAGTTGAGTTCACTGAGAAAACATCTGGCTTTAAACAGATTTCCAGGTAGAAAACAGGGTGTGAGGCTTGTGCCGTGGTGGAAGTGGTCAGCTTCTGGCTGACCTACTTGAACAGCTCTTTCAGGCAGGAGTGGAGTGAGAGGTTTCCTCGCTGCTGAGCAGGCTTTGCAGCAGACCTTGCAGAGACAGCACCATGCATGCCTGTGAGATATTTCCAGTACTAACCAGCATGGACACAAACCCAACAACTTCTAAACCCAGAATACTGTAAGAAAAGCTACAGTGAGGGTGGTTCTATTTGAGTAGCAACCTGCGACACCCTCAACAAGGAATCTGTGTGCAGGGACACTAGGGTGGGTTGATCATAGCTGACATGCCTTAGTAGCTTATTGCTCTCACTCCTGAGGCCATCTGGTTTTATGGAGACTTCTCTGCACCCAGCATTGGCCTCCCTGCACCCAGCAGGAGTGGAAAAGCTGCTGTAATGTTTATTAAGAAATCTGATGTTCTTGGAAGACTCACCAAAATCCTGGATGCTCTTCTGTTTGGTCCTGCCTGGTGATTAATGCCTCCAAAACACTTGTACAGAATGTTGGATGCTGTCCACCCTGGCTTTGGGGGATTCTGGCAGAGGTTGAGCATTGCCATTGTGACATCCCGTTGTCACAACAGGCGGAATTCTGGGCTACAGGTCACAAGAGACCAAGCTTTGACCTCGTGTGGTACCAGTGAGAATGGAACATGTCTTCATTGCTGTTGAGATGTTCTGCATGACCAGAATGGGGAGGATCTAAACACCATATTTATTGCATGACTTCCCACCACACAACTGGAGGTATCACCTGTCCTCTAATTAAGGCATGGGAGTTGCAGGTCCCTTGGAGAACACTTATGTCATCAGATGTTGAAGGACACCTGTGGTGTGGTCACCAGTTGTACGCAGCCCTTAGCCTGGATCTGGGGATAAGCTACAGCAGTTATTCTATCACCTGATGATGTCTCCCCAGCCAAGAAGGGGGATCAAGAAAAGGAGACTTGCGGGTTGAAACGAAAATGGATTTAATGAAACAGCCAAACTCATACCAATGCCAGT
>WUAM01000305.1:279837-298663 GCA_024336885.1 Actenoides hombroni
CGTGGATGGAGAGAGCCTCCCCCCTTGGGGGAGTGGTGTCTCGGGCACTCTGCTGTGGGAGGTGTCCCCTGAGTGAGTGAGTGCCCCTTTGGGTTCATCTTCCCTCAAGTGTAGGAATTTGTTATTGTAGTTAATTGCCAACAGACACCCCAACTTGTTCTGGGTCAGAAGCAGTGCTGGGAAATTTGGGTTGCAATAAACCCCCATTTTTGGATAGCGGCTGCTGTCTGTTTTGTGGGTGCCTCTGTGACACTTACTTTACCAGCAAGAGAAGGGACTTTGCAGTGGGTTGGAAACACAGATTATTATATCCAGAAAAGTCTGACCCCTGTGGAAAACTTCATGCAGTTACCCTAGCATGAGGTAATGGGCCTCTTCCATAAAAAGCCGTCAGCTATCTGGTTATAGAGAAGTCTTGCACTTTGCAAAGTTGCAAAAGCACACAAGATTGGCTGAATTTTCTCCGGTCAACCTACCCCGCAGTGATTCCCACTCCTGTTGGGACTGCACTTCTGACCGATGGGAGCTGCTCACGCGTGTGCCTTCAACTCCATCCTCCCAACCCCTGCAACAGCAAACAGCCTCCCTCCTTCTGCAGCCAGACCATTCTCAGGTGGACCATCCCAAGAGCTGAGTGCACGGCTGAGGCAGCCCCAAGTCTAAACGCTTGTTTGCTTTAAAAAAAAAAGTCAATTTACTTCTTTGTCTGCCTTCCACCTGTTCCTGTTTGGCTTCCAGCACCCTGGTTTTTAATCACACGCAGCTTTCCCTCTGGGTTACGCAGGCGGAGTTAAAACCCAGCCTGCAGCTAAATGTGATGTGAAGCCTTGCTGCCCTTAGAAGACTCAAAGTCCTCAACGTCCCTTCTTACCTATGGGCTTCTCCAACCTTGGCCCAAAAATGAAGGACTGGCTGAATTCTGGAAGCATGTTGCCTCTCACCTTCCCTCAGCTCTGTCCTGCTCCTCCAGGATGAAGTAAGCCAGACAATGGCATAATTAAACCTTCTCCTCTCTTGAAGCACTGTTCGGGGAATTTGATTCCCAACCACTATTTATGGCTATTGATTTCTGCACTTCTTATTACCACGGTAAGTGACCTGTAACCAGAGTGGAAACTGGCAGGTTTATCAATCTCTTTCAGATAATTAGTAACACGGGAAGGTGGAGAAGGAAATAAATGACACAGTTGAGAAAAGTTTGCCTACTACCCAATGGGGTCTACCAGAACCAGCAGAAGGGTCAGTGAAGACCTGCATTTCATCGTGCCCAGGCTGGAGGAGTCAGCCCTGGATGCTGCTCTTGGCACCTGGTTAGGATTTGGGCAGTGAAGGAGACAGTATCTGTCCTGGACTCTTGTCCTATTGGGAGTAGATGCCAACTCCTGCCTTACAAGGGTCTCCTTGTCTTGAGTGAAAAGACAAGAAGATGAAAAGCCCCGTGCATGGAGGCCCAGCCCTGGGGATGGAAGGGGCAAATGAGTGAAGGAAGCACCAGCATCTGCGTGACCTTCAGTGAGGCCAGAATGCAATAAAGACCCTTCTGGCAGAGCTTGTGCATTATTCCCTGGAGACCAAACCAGCCCCATTCCCAGTGGCTTCCCAGGGTGAGGACGCTCAGAACCTGCACCAGAGGCATAATTATCTTTTTGGCCTCTTTCTTATTGAAATGTTGCCTGCAACTGACACTCACCAGAGGAGCCAGCCAGATCATGGCCCTAGGTCAGACCTGGGTGGATTGACCTGCAGAGCAGGAGTGGGTGCAGGGGTTTCCTGGGATCATCTGAGGGGATGTTGATGAGTGTGTGTCCAGGGTTAGTCACAATGATCTCACACTATTTGTTGTTAAATTCATGTAAGCAAACTCGGCAATCTGCAGATGATTATATGAGCCAATCCTGCCAGAATAAACCTGGAGCGTTTATTAGCAATAAGGAAGCAGCAGGTTATCTGCAGGAATGCTTAAAGCCCTTGTGATGCCCCTCTGCCCTTCTGTGCTGGGCATTGCCCCTAATCATTAGAGCTGGGGGCAAAGAGACTTCAAGGGTGCAGAGGGTGGCTAGAAATTGAGAGTTAAAAATGAGAATTAAACCCATGTCTCCTCTGGGATGGGGCTGGGCCCTACCCCCAAATAATAGCTTTGCTGCTCCTAGCTGACCTCTTTCCCATGCAAATAGCTTTTCAGTGGAAGGCTAATTCATTCTCACAGCTAAAAATGATCATTGCTGCGAGAAAGTGTTCTGGGCGTGAATCCTTTTTGCAGCAAATAGCAGCATTAACAGGTTCATTTTCTCCCAGCAATGCTATCAAAATCTCTTTAAGCTGCTTCCAGAGCATACCACAGATGCACTAAACCAAGCCTGCAAAATAGGTGGGAGATGTGATTGCAGTCAGACCTATTCCCTCCTCCTTGAAACCCAACTCAGCCCCGCAGTGAGCAATGTCCGTGCTGATGGCTGCGAGAGGCTGTGTCCCCTCCCGGGCTGCCCTGGCAGTGAGTCCTAGAGATGGCTCCATTTCTTAGGAAATGTGCAGGACATTTCTGCTTGTCCACAGAGGGATGTGCAGAACTGCCTGGGAACGGGGCACTTTCCCTGCACACCTAAACCATGCATCCCACCTCCATATCTCCAAGCATTAGGTGGGGCTGGGTGTAAGCCTGTGACTCATGGAGTTTTCCCAGACACTGAAGGAATAAGTAGTTAAAGCCCTGAAATCATCGGGTAGATCTTTGCCAAAACTGGGAAAGAAACATGAGCTGTTGATCCTCTGCTTTACCCCTCCAGCCAAGGACAGCTCAGTGCTGCAGTTATGGGCAAGGGGGTTGTACCGTGGGCTTGCAGGTGTAGGGCTCTAGCTCAGTTACGGGTTTAGGAGCCACGTTATAGACTGTTGAGACTTGATTTGGGGTAAATTCCAGATGCTTATTAAACTTGTCCAAAGGGGATATTTTTCCAGGGACTTGGTGACTTTTGTGCAATACTAAGCACTTGAGGATGGTGTATTGAAGGTTTCTTCTGGCTCTGGAAGAAGAATGGAGATGTGGATCTGGCAGTCAGGTTTTTCAGCAAGAGGGATGACAGGACTGAGCAGCATTTCACTCAAAGCAACTGCAGCCGCGAGGCTGCGGATTCACAAAGCCCAGGGCTGTGCTGAATGCAGCAGCTGGCTCTGAGCAAACACTATCCAAAGGTCATCAGCGATGCTCCCTTTGCAAAAAAGCCCACACGCCTTCCCCATGACAACCCGTTACATGCTCCAAAGGAAAACAATATTGCTCTTTTTTTTATTATTTACTTTGAGACCAAATTGCCTCTCACATCTAGCGAAGCTGCTTCTTCTACCTCGTAAATCCAAACCATGATGTTTTGGGGCGATGTGAGTCAATCCCTCGGGGGGATAAACAGGTCATTTTTATTGACCCTGTAGTGCTCTGCCAACATTCGCTGGGGAGAGCTGCCTGAGTTTCTCTGGCATTGCTGAGGATGACCAGCAATGGGGAAAATGGAAACACTGGGAGCAGAAAACCCTTGCTCCGGTTTCATTCCTCAGTGATGCAAGCCTGGAGTAACATGGCAGGGAAGCAGGAGCTGCAATTCGATGTCTCTGTGGAAAAAAATGTAAAAAAGGTGGTGATCCTATCTCTGGAAAGAGATAGAACTCAGATGAGAGGAGCCTGGAGATGAGCTGAGAGCCTGGAGATGACCATGATTTGCTTTCCTTCATCCATCTCTTTCCTTCTGCACTCCTTAGGGCTGTCAAAAAAAAAAAAAAAAAAGCAGTCAAAAAGTAAATAACCCCAGGCTGGTCTTGCTAAGCCCTCTGTTCACTTGATAAATGGCTCTGCTCCTGTCTTTCCTCTGAAGTGCCTGGGATGTCGCTGGCCAGCCTGGTAGGTCTCAGCAGGGCTTTGTGTCAACCCCATGGCCAGACATGTGTGAATGACCTGCTGGGGCCAAGCAGAGCGGGTGCTGTGCAGGGCACTGAGAACTGTGTGCCTGTCCGGGCTGAGGCGGGGGGAGTTCAAACTCCCAGAAACTCAGGATAACTCCAAATGACCACGAAAAGGCAGGATCCGAGCCAGAATTATGGCACAGAGACTTTGAAGGGGAGTTTGATAGAGATGTCACTCTGTCTTCAATACTGTCTGCCTGGCATGAAAAGCAGCTCTGAGGCAGAGGACAGGAGTTTGAGCTCCGACCTGGTGCTGCTGCATGGGATGGCCAGTGCCCAAACCCATATGGCACTGAGCATGGCCCCTGGGCCCAAGGGGACATCTAATTGTCTTTGATTTTATGGGAGAGTTGTTTCCAGAGCATGTCAAGGAATGGCATAAACTGGAGACCCAGTTCTTGTTCCTGAATACATCACACCCCCCATCAACTACCTTGGGCAATCTGCTCACGCTCTCTTAGCAGCAAAATAGTTACTGTCCTACTTTGCAGTGATGTTTTGAAGGCAAATTTGTGTTTCCCTGGGGAGAGGGACTGGAGGAAAACCTGTTCACCAACCAAAAGAGGGCTTAGCCACCCAGTTTGTAAATGGCATGTGAAGGCACCTGAAATCACTGTCTCCTGGGACAAGCTGGCTTTTGTTTTTTATTCTCCTCCTTTTTTTTCCCATGGAGGAAAAACTATCAAGATAAATTCATGGATATAAAATCAAAAGATCTTGGGTAACCTCTTTGACTATTAAAGTAAAATAATGATAATAATGTGCAGTGCAGTTTCACTCATCTCGGAAGATTAAAACAAAAAAAAAAAAAAAGGGGAAAAAGAAAAGTCAGGCCAATTTCTTTTTGCTTGCCGGCAGATAAGAGCCTGACCCAGATTGGCAGAGCTCAGCTTCCTCTGCAGCTTTGATTTTCTTGGGAGAGGCTTAGTTCTGGCTGTCATACCCCGAACCCTGAGGTCGAAAACCAGAAGCAGGGCTGGCAGTCGCTTGCACGTCCCGGTGGGCTGCTGGGGTGGAGGGCTTTGGGGCAGGGTTTTGATGGAGAGCACCACGCTTTGCTCTTCTGCTTCTGATGCAACTCAATTTTTCTACTAATCTGCCCATCAGGCTCACAGTGAGAGCTACTGGTTTTTGAACACACAATCTGGCCATTTATTCAGGTGACTAAATTAAAGGGGGGGCGGGGGGGGGGGGGGGAAATACCCTGCTCCTAGTTGTGAGCACTGAGCCCTTGGGAATTGCAGCCTGAGGGATAGAGAAATAGCAAATAAATGCTGTGGAGAAGACAACGTTTGCGCTGTCCCTCGTGCACACGTAACACCTTTACATTAATTATATTTAGCAGTAATTTCTGCCAAGCCTCATAGTTTAGTATTGTAAAAAGTTCCTTTTGTCGCTTTCTTTTTTATTTTTTTTTGCACCACTGTGACATGGCAAGTTAGATGGAATAGGCTAAAATAATGTGATCTGACTGAATAATGAATAAAGATTAATGAATTTTTGCTAACGCAAATGATTACATGGTAATTGCTTTAATAATATAAAATTATTTTTTGCTACAAACTATGATTAATGATACCAACGGAGCATTTGAATCATGTGCCTTGTTTTTTGCAAGTTCAGTGATTAAATAACTAGTATAATAGTTTACCCTTAATTTTTCTGTAGGCAGTGATCATCGGCTAATTGATTCGGACATGCGGATTGAGTGAACCTACCACTTTCTGTATCAAAACTCTTAGTTGCTTCTTGACTTCTCAGCAACAAAATTAAAAGGAGCAATAGCTTCTTTTCCCCATGGTGAAATTGTTCATTAGTTATATTTTAAGGGTAGTGTGTTGTTGGTGTGATGTGTAATGGTCCTCACAGAGACCAGTGCCACGTGCTGGGACCTGAGCAGGGATCTGATATTAGGATGAGACGGAGAAAGGCTGAGCAGCTTCTTGTCTCAAAGCCTGGGGGCCAAGGAAGGAAAGAAGAAAAAGGTATTTTTTTTGTCCTGTTCTGGAGGGAAATACTCCTGTTTTGTAGATGTTTCGAGCTCATGAGACCTTCTGGGGCAAGAGGACCTCACCACCCCACACCTTGATTTGCACCCCACTTTTGGCAACCATTTCCACACCTCTGAAGTATTTGTCTCTTTGGCGACAGAGATAAATAAGCTGTGGCCTCACCGCCTTTGCAGGGTGGTAATGAAGCATTTAATCATTTGGTGTTTCTTTTGCTTTGGCTTCTTTTTATTTTAGTTTGCAGGAATCAGAGAAACACTCGAGCATGGAGAAAGGCAGCTATTGAACGTCTGTATCTGGTATTTGCCCCCATGATGGGGAATTAATTGCCTTTTGATTAATGAGCCCTTCAGAGCTGTGCCTGAGCTGGGAAAGGAGGAGAGAGAAGAGGGGAGAAAATCAGCTGCTCTGCTCTAACCTGATGTTTTCTGGGGTGCCAAGAAGGGGTTACAGAGCCGAAAGATGGTGTTGCTGTGGGGTAGTGGCAATGGTGGGAAGGCAGAGGGGGAAATGGAGGCCTTGGCATGTGTCAGAGGAGAGAGAGGAAGAGAAATTCTGGCAGCAGTTTAATATTATAAGTGCTTTCATGCCCCTTGAATGGAGGAGGGGAAAATGATTTAATTAAAAATATATTTACTTTTAATGCAACCATCAATATTTCCATCTGTGCTGATTGTTAAGAGGGTGTGTGTGTTTGCATGTTTAAACACTCCTAGGCTCTGCCTCTCACTTATTTCTTCTCCATCAGCAGCTGCTTGTGCACACTCCCCCATGCCCTCGTGCACACTCATCCAGCCCCTCGTGCCCTCCCAGGTTTGGGGCTTGGGTAGTTTTTGGTGGTTCCCCAGAAGGGGAGCATGAGCAGTCTCCCACCCTCCAGATCTAGCTTGGACAGCTCTGAATTTCAGACACACACCCCTCCATGTCGTTTCCCTCATGATGAGAGTGTTTTGCTGTGCGCAACCTTGCTGGGTTTCTTTTGGAGGTACCAACCAACACCAGGGCTCCCACTGCACCCCAAGCTCCAACACCGCTGTGCTCGTGGGCCCACGGGGGAGTCTGCAGCAGGAGGGTCTGCAGGGCTGGCTGGGTCCTCTGCCCTGCCAAGCGAAGGTGCTTTAGGTGCAGAGGCCAGGGGAGCAGGTAGGCACAAGCATCCCCTAAACATGGGAGCTGGGAGCCGCTCCTGCTGCTGTTCCCTAGATAATGTAGTCAATTGAAAATAGCAGGATTCAGGATTTTGGCAACAACACACGAAGAGTTGTGCAGTAACGCTCCAGCAGCCCTTCTGATTTGTATTCCTTCCCAGCATCAAAACACTTCCCAGTTACCCATTTGCCTTTCTTGTTCCTACACTACACGGATGGATTTAAAGGATTTCTCCACAATAGCCTTTAAATCTCCTTGCCGGGTGCTGCTGAATGGCAGCACAGTTTGATGCTGCTCTGCTGTCGGGGCCCTCCCCACGTTACTTTGCAGCTGACCACGCGAGGACAGCGGCTTAGTGTGAAATATGGCTGGAGGAAGGTGCATTTGGGAAACAAAAAGTTTGGCTTTTGAAGGAAACAAATTGCCTTTGTCAGTTTGACCTTGAAGCTCAGACACCATGCCACTAGAAATGGCCATGCTTGCTCAGTTGTTGTCTTTCTTTCTCTCTCCAAAGAAGTCCTTTGTCTCCCAAGACTGGCAGCATCATTCCTTACTTCTAAGGCTTGGACTGTATTGGTTTTGTTGCTATTATTTTGGTTTTTGGGGTTTTTTTTTGTATTTTCAAGGCTACCAGGCACAAGGCTGAGTAGGTTAGTCTGACAATTTTCAGCCCTGTCTTTCCTTTTTCACACTTGTCACAGCCTGGGGTGAGGCTCTGGGTGGCAGTCTGAACTATGACATTGGGTCCGACAGGACACATGCAGGCGATGCCACCAGGCTTCAAACTCCCGTCCCCACCGGTACTGCAGAGCCAAAGGCAGAGCAGCAGCTCTGCCTCTCTTTATTGATGCAGCTCACAGTTTCATTTCTGCTCTCATATTTCAAGTGGAAAATTTGGTGAAAACAAAAAATTAGCAGGACCTTCGTAGTAGAGTAGCAACAAGCAGTACAATCTATTAGCAACAGCCTTTTTTTTATGCATTCAGAGTTACTGCTCAGTGTATGTTTACAGCAGAGTTGCTAAAGAATAGAGCCGTCATTGGGATCTGAGAGACTGTGAATCTTCTTTCTTCTGGCAGGTTTCTGGTCACAGCCCGTTGGAGTAGCCCCATCACTCCATGTCTCCCTGAAGGAGAAGGCTGCGCTGGAGCCTGTATCCTCCAGTGAAACGCAAATGCAATTTACTGATTTTTCTGCAAGTGGTGTTGAAACGATATTAATCCCTGGCTCCACATGAAAGATCGAAAGATCCAGGGAGGCAGTGTCAGGCATGGAATGGAAATCATGCTCTGCAGAAATAAGAAAGAGAAATGGAAACTTCCTGGCTTAAACCAAACTCAGTGGCAGCCAAAGTTGCCTTTTCCGGACCCAAATCATTGAACAGAAACGAGGACAGAAAACCCCAGAGGGCTTCTGTATTTCACTCCCCTCTCGGAGAAGGCTCTTTCTGAGCCATTTCTAAGACAAGGCTGCAGTCAACCCTTTGCCTTTTATTGCTACAGTCTGTTCCACTTCTCATCAAATACAGCCCTGGACCTTTTTCCACCGAGCTGTTGCCCAGCCCGTTGTAGCCTACCTGGCGTTTGTGCAAGCAGCTTGCCTTTGAGCTGCATGCTGATCTGCCCTGAATTTCATCAGCTTTATGGGATGTCTCAGGCCCTTTCTGCGATTTCCCATTGCTGGGTCTCAAGTCTGGCCTGAATTTGGTTTTGTGTTCTCCAAAGTGCTGGTAGCCTTCCCTGGGGTGAGCCCTCTGCAGATCTAATAAACATCTCCCCTTTTCCATCATCCAGGAGGTTAATTGAAATATCAAATCTTACCAGACCAAGAGAGACCCCTGTTAGATGCATCCCTCCTTTCTGACAGGGAACCATTGATAATCCCTCTTTAGGTACAGCCAAATCTCAATATAGAGACATTTCCCAGCGTACTGATGAGAATGTCATGGGAGACAGCTTGAAAAGCCTTCCTGAAGTAAAGACAGATGACATCTCCTGCATCTTCCCCCAGCACCAGCCCTGCCACCCTGTCACTGGAGGAAATTAGATTGGTTTGACCCAATTTGGTCTTTACAAATTCATGTTGGCTGTTATTCACTTTCCTGTGTTCTTCCACGTGCTTGCATAGGCTTTGTTTGCTCTCAGTAAGCTTCTGGAAATCAGAGGTAACTCATTCACCTCCCTTCCAGAAAAGGCAGGTGTTGCATCTGCCCTTTTCTACATTTTTGCATCATCATCTTCTTAAATATCTCTGTGTTGGCTCTGAAATCGTGTCCGGTGGTTCTCACTGCGCCCAGGGATGGAGCTGGCATGGTGCAGCTGATTCAGAAATGCCTGCCTTAGCTAAATGTGCTCGGAACTCTTCTGCCCCTTCCTACCCTGGTATCTTACTCCTCAGTGTTAATTCTGTCAGACACCAACTCACAGCTGATCTGCCTAGTAAAGGCTAAACTGGAAGAGGCTTTAGCCTTCTCAGCATTGTCTGTTGATAGCTTTCCTTCTTCAGTCCCTCTATGACATTTTCAAATGGGATTTATTTTTTAATTGAATATTACTTTTTCTGCTGTTTTAAAATGTAAATCAATTTCTTCTGAAAAAGAGAAGCATTTTAATAACAGAGCTGCAAAGGTTGAAAAGTAATGCTTTGAAATAGCTGAAGCAAAATGTTTCTTACTGCTTGAGATCAATTCTCTTTGGAATAACTATTAATGGTTAGGCCAGAAATTGTTTTATTTTATCCCTATTTAAGAAGGGAGAAATTCAAGCCCTCAGATTATAATAATTTTGTTTCTTAGTAATCAGAAACACCACACTGCCCTGCCATGTGTTGGCTCAACCAGAGCATTCAGTTCTGCAACAGCGATTTCCTTGTAAGATTTCTCTGGGCCAGAAAACTCTAGATCCTTACACAACTCCATCTGCATCGACAGCAATCGGTGCCACCAGCCTGAATCTGCACGGGGAAAATTGGACACGTATTGAGCAGAAATGTGTCTTGTCCCACGCACAGCATCTGAAAGCTAGTTTTAAATGCAAATAGAATGGGGAAGACTATGGAAATTCAATAGTGAATGTTCTTTAAGTTCCTTTCCATACAGCAGGGATCACTAGGTAGAATTCTACCTGCCCAGAGACCTCTGGCATGAAACAGAAATATGAAATCAGATCTTCCTGACTGGCTCGAGACAAAGCCAGTGCTGTCACATGCAGTGCTGTGTGAACTCCCTCGCCTGTTTCAGCTTCATCGTAGGAAAAGGTGATTATTTCTTATCCCCTGATCCCATCAGGAGATCATTCCAGGAGCCCGCTGCTATGGTTAAAACCTTCTCCTGGCTTCCACTGCGAACTGATTTGTGGCCTAGCTCCTCTTATGCAAACATTGTCCTTTAACTTAAGTAGCTCTTCTTTCCTGGTGTCTGGGTGATGGATTGAGCAAGAGGGTGTTTGTCATTTCAGCTGTCTCCCACAACAGCTGTTGCTTCAAGTGAGAGAAGGATGGCAGTTATCTGTATAAACAGCTTTCTCTAAAAAGTGATTGTTTGCAAAAAGCAACAATCATCTTTCTAAAATCAACACTTAAGTGCTTTTAGTGGATTGGAGATTTCCATTGGAGAACTGAATCAGGGGGTTCAGTGCAAAGAAAATAATAAGTTTTCTTTGAGAAGTCAAAGTTTGGTTTTTTCCTTTACTTTTGTCTGAAAAGCCACCTAAAATAGAAAAAAGAATTGTTTCATAGGGGAAATCTCCAGGCTGTGTAGCCTAGCTGAGTTACAACACTCAGATTCAGGGTGTTGGGGTCAATTCCTGTATCTACCACTGGTTGTTGATTTCTGCACCTACCACTGCTGGTCAATGGATTACTTTGAGCAAGTCCTTTTCGCCCCTGCCTACATTTCTTTTCTTTTTTTTTTTAACATTCTTTTCATTTTCAGGAAAAAGGAATTCACCCAGTTCAGGAATAAGAGAGTCAGTGGAGGTTTCTGAGCTGCCATCAGAATCAGAAAGCCAAAGAGATGGGAAGAACAGCCACGAGAAATCCTGTGCAGAGGAGAGGGACAACGGTGGAGTAGAAAAGCCCCAGTGCTGCTCAGGTCAGAGGCTGGGAAGGTGCAAAGACCACTGAATCTAGGTGTTCTGTCCCATAAGTGGCCACTGTTTTTCTGGACTCAGATGCCCCTGCAGTGATTGTTGTCGGGGCACGGGTACATGGAGCGTTGCACCGGCAGCCACAGCCCCCAAGGCTGATGCTCACGACAGTTTGGCCGCTGCTGTCCCCCCAGTTCTGCTTTCCACATGGGGAGGGCACAGCACAGCCACAGAGGTGACCAATGCCCCATGGCTGCGCCGGGCTGATGTGCCAGAGAGGGGGAAGAGCAGGGGAAGGACGTGCTTTGTCTCAACAACTGCGGTGTAGCCATTTCCTGAGAGCATCGAGAGAACAAAATCTGTTGTGGAGGGTACTTAAATCACTAATTAAAGCTGTTACCCTCTGGATGACACTAGTACAGCCTCTTCTGAGCCTGCTTGGAGACTAGGAGGGTGGGAGAGGGGTCATCATACTGCTTTTCTGTTTTGTGCCTTTCCCTTTGTTTTTTTTCCACCATCCATGCTGCCTGGGATTCTTTATCCTTACACACATCTCGGCTAACTCCCATGGTTTAAAATTAATATAATATTGATTGGGAGGGTTTGGAGGGATTGCAGGTCATTTGCATTCTCCCGTCCCTCTTCATTTCTTTGCCCAAGCCAGTCTGGGCAAATTTTGGCGGCTGGAGAGAAGGAGGTCTGGTTGCTATAGCTACCAACACTGCTTTCCTCTTGGCGAGGAGGAAGAGACCATAGAACTTCAGAACAAGGCCATTTTGCACAAACTTCTGCCTTTGAAAGTCAGCCAGGGGCTCTGCAGCACCCTTGGGTCACCCTTCTCCTCAGTCCTCCCATCCAGCAGCAGCGTGATGCTGGGGAGGAGGAGACAGCAGCTGCTCTCTGCAGGCAAGGAGGATCTGGGGATGGGCAGCATCTCAAAAAAATCCTGCCTCTCCCATCTCAGACTTGGTCCCTAGTTTGGAGACCACATCTGTCCTCCTGGAGGACATATCTACCATGCTGGAGAAGGACATGGGGGATAGTTCATAGGTACCAAGAACCCCTTGGGACCCTGTACCTTCCTGGGGCCGGGAGGTACAACCTGGCTCTCTAGGGTGGCCAGGGGGATTGTGCAGCATCTCAGATGGTGTAAAACATGATGGAGCTGATTCCTTGTTTTAGCTTTTCCTGCTGCATCCCGCAAATCAAAAGGACTGAGCACTGCAGTAACCACCCTGAGCCCGAAAACCTGGGGTTTCACCTCCCTTTCCACTATGGAGGGTACGGGGCATGTGAGGAGGAACAGACTGAGTAGGTCTTGTATAACACGGACTGCCTTTGTTTCCAGGTTGCTCTGGATTGTCTGTAATTATGTCTGGGGATGCATGCCATGATAATTGTTGATTATTTGCAGCTCCTGTGGGACTGCTTCCTTGTGAGAGAAAGGCAAGGAGCCTGCACGTAGCATCAGCAGCATATTTCTGGAACAGGCTCAAGAACTGAATAAATACGTGAATAAATTAAATAAATAAAAGGTCTGGGGGAACGAGCAAGATGGCCTTGCCATGTCAAGATAACTGTACCTTGTCCCCCTGCTCTGCAAACTCTGTTGAGCAGATTTATTAGTTTTAATTAACAGGAGGGAGAAAAAAAAAAAAAAAAAAGGAGCTGGGACTACATCCAAATTCCAACTCACAAAATCACTGCTACTTCCTCAAGATTGAGAGAGAAAGAGGGTGAATGATCAGAATAATAATCAGAAGAGAGATCTGGGTGCCAAGAAGGCCATTTCTCCTCCCAGCCTTTGCGCTGGCTCCTAGGATGAGGAGGAACTTGTTCAGAGCTGAGTGGGAAGCCCTGGTAGGGTCAGAGTTTAGGGCTGGAGCCTGTAGAAGGTTTGGAGCAGGGCAGAGGAAAGCTCGTATCAAAATGTCTCCTGTAGTAGAAAACCGGAGCTGGCTTTAAGGTCGTGTTTATGTGTAGAGTACTTTTGTTTTCACAGAAGGTGTGATTTTTTCACTATAAGTCTTCCTCCTCAAGAATGCTTGGCTTGGGGTCAGCCAGTGCAGGGCAGGGACACTGCACGTGTACCCCTTCTCTGGCGCAGGCTCCTTCAACACGTGCCAGCACCCAGGGCATGACCAGGGGACTGTAGCGAGGTAGTGACATTCTGTGGCATTTCAGAACACTGCTATTGCCCTTTTTTTCATGCTCCATCCCTGTTTTGCAGGCAAAACGAAGAGCCTGGGGAGGTCTGGGAGACTGCTGCGGAGGCTGTGGCCTGGCTGAGGGCTCCATGTTCCTGCTGGAGGCACTGCACGTGGCCAGCTCCCCAAGGACTGTTGGAGTGCTGCGGCCAGCTCTGGAGGCCCCAGCGCAAGAAAGACATAGACCTGTTGGACCGTGTCCAGAGGAGAGCCACAAAAATGATTAGAGGACTGGAACACCTCTCTTATGAAGACAGGCTGAGAAAGTTGGGGTTGTTCAGCCTGGAGAAGAGGAAGCTCCAGGAGGACCTTATAGCTGAAAGGGGCCTGTAAGAAAGCAGGGGAGCGTCTCTTCACAAGGGTCTGTAGTGACAGGACAAGGGGTAATGGCTTTAAGATAGAAAAGCGTAGATTTAGGTTAGACATTAGGAAAAAGTTCTTTAATATGAGGGTGATAGATCACTGGAATAGGTTGACCAGAGAGGTGGTGGAGGCCCCATCCCTGGAGACATTCAAAGCCAGGCTTGATGAGGTTCTGAGCAGCCTGACCTAGTTAGACATGTCCCTGCTTATTGCAGGGGTGTTGGACTAGATGACCTTTAGAAGTCCCTTCCAAGCCAATACATTCTATAATTCTATGATTCTATGAGCAACCAATGGTGGGTACCCGTGGGGAGGCTCTCAGTGCACAGCATCCTTCTCTCTTGTGGAGATTAGTGTTTCTGGTGGCTCTTCTGCCCCCTGCCAATGCATCCCCATGACATCGTGGCCAGCACCCATCACAGGGATATGTCCCCATACTGCCCTGGGCACTGGGGGGATGTGATTTTTTGTGCCAAAACAATATCAACCCTGCTACCCATGGGATGCACTCATGGATGCTGGTAGAAGAGTATTTAAATGGGTTGTTGCTTAGTCCCAGTAGCAGAAAGGAATTAAAAAAATAATTAAAAGTTGACTTTCAGTCCAGAAAACATTGAAAATTCAAACCATCCAGAAGAAAATGGTGCTTCCTTTTATTTATTAGGGTTTTTTTCCTGTTGGCAGCAAGTCAACATTTCCTGCCAAGGATTTGATGAGCATGAAATACATTTTCTCCCTGTCAAAATGGTCTGTGAGGGAGCCCCAGTCTGCAAGTGTCTCCCTCCCTCCTGCACAGTGCAGCACAGGGGAAAGCCCCCTGAGAAACTTCTTGCTCCAGGACCAGCAAGAGTGCAGCCTCATTAGCCCAACACGTGTGTCAGCTCATAAGCTGTGAAGAGTAAGCAAAAGCTAAGCTACCCCAGGCTTCTCCTGCAAATAATATTGTTTCATTGCATGGTAGGTCCTGATTCAGGGAACTTGCCTCTTGCCTGGTGTTGTAGTTGCCTTTACAGATTCTGTCCCATCAGCTTGTCCCTCTGATGAGGCCGAACCTCTTCATTTGGCCCCATGAAGGTCCTGAGATCTTCAGGGAGCTGGAAGACAGTCACAAAACATAGACTGGGAAGGAAAATGAGCTCTGTTGTTTCCCCCATGTTGAAGGTGTCCCCTTTCAAGGTTTCTTTCAGCCCATTAGGAACCATTTTGGAAGAAGATCTGGAAAGAATGGATTTGGATCTGGCTGCCAGCATCTCTGGGGTTCAGAGGTACCTGGACTACACATTGTGACTCAGTCTCACCTCTGCCCTTTACAGGTGTTCATTAAAGGAGCTTCGCAAGAAAACACAGTGTTGCTCTCCAGGAAACAGCAGCTAGAACATTTTATCTTTGACTTTCGCAACTTCAACAAGTCCCTCAGGGAAGAGCACAAGCAAGTTTTATTAAAAATAAAAAACTCTCGTGGAGAGGACTAACGCTTTGTCTTCCAGATTTAACAGGAGCTGCTGGAGATAGCAAAGACACTTGAGAAAAGCTCTAGGGGCAGAGCAGGACATAAATAAACAGTCCTAATAAAGGCTGAAGCAACAGAGCACAGTGATGAACGCAGATGGGCCCTAAGGCCGCAGCCAGGTTGGATCTGTCTTGTGGCCAAAGCTCTGGGAGCAGCAGAAGTTCCCGGGGAAAACACAGCATGATGTAACACCATTGTGAAAATCACCTCCACAGTCCCACAGGAAAAGAATACAAGAGAAAACCTGGCAGAGAGCTGCATTTTGGCCCTGGGATAAAGATTGATCACTTGCTTTATCCTCGTTTCATTGAGTTTTTGAGCCTCGCCTGGCAGAGGACACATGTGGCAAGCTACCACGGGAAACTCTGTTCCAAGGGTGAGTCCACGGACACAGAAGGCAAAGCACTTCAGATGAGGGAGGAGAAAAGTGTTGTGCCTGCTTGAAGTACATCTGAATACATTGGTTGACTTGCAGGCCAGAAAAGTGCAAACTCCAACTGATGGCTGCCCGCCAGCTGGGAAAGTTTCAGAGCTTCTGTGCACTTGGGATCCTTTTGTGTCTAATACAAGCAAAATCCCTCCTACCTGCCACCTTTTCTTGAGATAGAAGACCAAATATAATGGAATTTGGACTGCAATTTTTGTGAAGTTTATCACAATGTAATTATTTCCAAGATCTCATCCCATCTGTGCTTGAAATCTGCCCAGGTATGCCAAAGTTTGATGGTGGGAAGGTGACAAATAGACACAGAGAAGGTGTGATTTTACAGCCTCATTCCTCAGGGAAGCAGTCCAACAAGGGCTACTGGACGAGGTCAAATCTTGGGTCTGATGGCATATGTTCAGAAAACTTCATCACAGGCTTATTTGAAACATTTCCATGGATGCTGCTGGCAGAAAATTGGTCTTTTTTTTTTTTAAACTAAACTATGTTGGTTCTTTCCCACTTGAGAAATGCTGACACTGTGTAAAAAAATAAACCAAACCTCCAACCAGAAATACAGGCCAACAACAAATGTTGAACAAATAGAGACGTTTTCACTTTGGAACCAAAAATCAAAATAGATCTGTTGAAAACAGAAATATTTTCACACTAACAGCACCGCTTTCAACTCAAGCTCACATCAATTGCTAATTACATGGCCAGACCACTGGCAAAAATCTTGACAGGTAGCTTTGGACCAAACCTCAAATGAGCAGCTAAACCACGTTGCTGGCTCTGGGCTCCCTCCACGTGTGGCAATTGGTTTTGTTTCATTGCTGCACAAAACAGTTGCTGTGGTACATTCAGGAATACCTGAGACTTTCTGGTATTAATTTCAGAGCAGTGATTTATTGACTGCATCAGAGGACGATCTTCAGAGTCAAGGAGGTGTCAGCACTGAGCCTGATGTTCGTGTTGCTCCTCTCTGTTGTCCAGCTCTGAAAGTCATGGTGGCCTCACAGCTGCTCAGGGACTGGAGGGGATCACAGAATCTTTAAGGTTCGAAAAGACCTCCAGGATCATGAAGTCCAACCGTCCACATAACAATATTATGACCACTAAAACGTGTCCTGAAGTGCCACGTCTACATGTTTTTTGAACCCCTCCAGGGATGGTGACACCACACCCTCCCTTGACAGCCTGTTCCAAGGTCTTACCACTCTTGCAGTATAGAAATTTTTCCTAATATCCACCCTAAACCTGCCCTGGTGCAACTTAAGCCCATTTCCTCTCATCCTATCACTAGTCACCTGGAAGAAGAGACAAACACCCACCTCGCTACAACCTCCTTTCAGGCAGTTGTAGAGAGCAATAAAATCTCCCCTTAGTCTCCTCTTCGCCAGACTAAGCCAATCCTCATTAGACATGTTCTCCAGACCCCTCACCAGCTTCGCTGACCTCCTCTGGACCCGTTCCAGCACCTTGATGTTTTTCTTATACCGTGGCACTGAAAACAGGACGCAGTGCTCAAGCTGTGGCCTGACCAGGGGCACGATCACGGCCCTAGTCCTGACGGACACACTGGTTTTGATCCAGGCCAGGATGCCATTGGTCTCCTTGGCCACCTGGGCACACTGCTGTCTCATGTTCAGCCAGGTGTCCACCAGCACCCCAGGTCCTTTTCTGCTGGGCACTTTCCAGACACTCTTCCCCAAGCCTGTGGAATTGCAGGGGGTTGTTGTGACCAAAGTGCAGGACCTGGCACTTGGCCTTGTTAAACCTCATACAACTGGCCTCAGCCCATCGATCCAAACTGTCCAGGTCCCTCTGCAGAGCCTCCTACCCTTGAGCAGATCAACACTCCTGCCCAATTTACTGTCATCTGCAAACTTACTGAGGGTTCCTCAATCCCCTCATCCAGATCATTGATAAAGATGTGAAACAAGACTGGCCCCAGTACAAAGCCCTGGGGAACACCACTGGTGACTGGTGACCAACTGGATTTAACTCTGTTCATTACAGCTCTCTGGGCTTGTCCACCCAGCCAGTTTTTAACCCAGTGCAGAGCACGCCTGTTTGTACCATGAGCCACTGGCTTCTCCAGCAGAATGCTGGGGGAGAGAGTGTCAAAGGCCTTGCTAATGTCCAGGTAGACACATCCACAGCCTCTCCCTCATCCACTGGTCGGGTCACCTGGCCATAGATGCAGGATGCGTGTGCTCACATGTGTTACCATGTCTGTTGTGATACACACTGGCTTAGGAGGAGCAGGACTCCTCTTCCCAGGCTTGGGGTCAGCCTGGCAAGCTCAGTGCCATGAGTCTCTCCCTCTCTCCTTTCTCCTTGTCAGCACCTTTTGGTAAATGGGGTTCTGGGGGGAGCAGGTGAAGGATGGAAATCCCCACTCCGCTGGGAGCACTGGAGCAGTGGGGTCTCACCTGCTCCAAACCCTCCTGCACCCAGTGCACAGAGCCAGCCGGGAGAGAGATGAATTGTCTTTGTGTAAACAGCCTGGCACTAAGCCACCTCCACAAGGGGTGGGGGAATCAAAACGGAAAGAGCATGAAAAATTACTAGGGTTTTAGACTATTACATTTTCCAGGACTTGCTGGATTGTAGCTTTCAATCTCCAATCAATCACATTTCAATTGGTCTGATTGATTTTCCAAGATACCCCTTTGCATGGCTTGGACGTGCTGCAGAGCTGAGCCCAGGGCTGCCAGTGGGGTACTGGTGCGGGGTCCAGGCCGCCTGCCAGCGCTGACACCCCCCCCTCACCGTGCAGCTTCCCCCACTGCACCCCCATCCCCATATTTTGCTGCAGGATGGGGATACGTCCCGAGGCTGGCTCTGCCCGGCGCACTCAGCTCCCGCTCCTGGGGGCCCGTGGCCATCGCTCCAGCCTGGCCCTGCAGCCACCTCCTTTTGCCTTGGCCCCATCGCCCTGGACTCCGTGGATGGCCTGGGGTTAAGGAGAGCACTTTATCGTGCCTAACGAGGCGCTTTGCCCATCCAGCTAGAGAGCAGCCAGCTCAGCCGTGGATTGTCTCTCGCTTTTTATTGCCCAGCGGGAGGAGCACGAGGAAGGTCTTTATGTCATTTTAGAGAAAGACAAAATGCCTTAATAG
>WUAM01000305.1:312664-361077 GCA_024336885.1 Actenoides hombroni
GCAGGGGGGTCTCTCTCCCCAGAGCAGAGCCCTGGGAGCAGAGGGGCAGGATCCCCCCCTCCCCTGCTGCTCACGCTGCTGGGGGTGCAGCCCAGGGTGCCAGTGGCTGCTGGGTGCCAGCGCACGGGGCCGGCTCAGCTCCATCTGCTCACCCCCAACACCCCCAAGTCCTTCTCTGCAGGGCTGTTCTCCATCCCTTCACACCCAGCCTTTCTTGATACCAGCAGTTACCTTGACCCAGGGTCAGGACCTTGCACTTGGCCTTGTTGAGCTTCACAGGATTCACACGGACCCGTTTCTCAAGCTTGTCCAGGTCCCTCTGGATGAATGCAACCCTGAGTAGGAACAAGGGACGTAGTAGGGCTGAAATCATCCCAGCTGGGTGTTGGGGAGCCAACCATCAGCACTGGCACACAAGCTTCCCCCACATCCACTTATTGGTGCTGCTTCCCTGAATCTAACATGTTGTCCCCTTCTCTCACTTGAATAATTGGTTATCCAAGCACTAAAGATTAATTACTAGTACTTAATCTCCTTGAAGAGCACTTAGCAACCACCATGCATTAGTCTGGCTTCTCTGGTGAGGCAAATGCCAGGTGCCTCACCTGGCCCCACCACCCCCTGCTCCCCGCGTCGGGGGGGATGCTGGGTTTGGGGTGTCTTTGCATGGCCAGGGTACAGCCAGGTCAGCACCCTCACCGTGACTGCACCACCCCAGCACCCAAGTACTGCAGCAAAGCTCTGCCCATGCCAGGCAGCGGGACCTGGCTGTGGAGGAAGGAAATGGGCTTTTCTGAGCAGAGAGCGTGGTGCCATTTCCCTGCAGCTCCAGTTGCATGTTATTATTATTGCTCACTCCACAATCAGTTTGCATTGTTTCTAGAAGCCCAGTGTGAGCCATGCAGATTTGAGGCGAGGAAGAGATGCTTTATGTGCTGGTCTGGAAGGTTTTCAACAATGTTTTTTGCTTTTGTTCAGTTTTGGGCAAAAGCCGTCGCTTTCAAGTGATGGGAATATTATTTTTAATGAATCGGAGATTCGAGAGTTTGGGGAATAGGAGCCAAGGGGAAATAAGAAAATGTGGTGTGGAGCTGATCCTGCTGCTTCGAATTTTCTGATCACTTCATGAAATTAATCCAACCCTAAACTGTATCTTGAGTCTCCTTGAAAGAGAGAAAGGACCAATTTGCTTTGAGCTGAATGGGACTGAAGGGTTTTCCCCTCTTCCTTTAATTGACAGGCATTCCCATTTAAAATAAAATAAAACCAAATAGTGGAAAATCTCCTATGAGGAGCAAGAAAATGTAAAGGAATATATTACAGAAACTGGAACAAGATAGAAAATGTTAGTTTAGGGGAATGTTTTGATGTAGAGAATGGTCTTTTTCTTGTTTTCCAGCCAGCCATAGCAGACAAAGGGAAAATAAAGAGGAGAAAGAAATGCCCCAGTGCATTTTCTTGGATGGTGAGGGTCCCAAGAGACCAGGAGAGGTGGCTGTGAGCCAGGAGGAGGATGCTGTCCTCTCCTAACAGCCCCATGGCCACCTGCCAGGGACTGGCCAGCAGTGCGGAGGGATTTGGTCTTGCCTTTTTCTCCCACCATGCTCAAGCTCTGCTGACCTTGCCACTGCTGGGGCAAAAGGTGGGAGGGGATAATTTGGGTGCCATCACTGTCATTTGCAGAGTGCAAATCCCCCAGAGCAGGATGGGATGTCGCTGAATTTGCTCAGGCCCCGGCTTCGGCTCTGCAATCTGTGAAGGAGCAAGCAGTGAGTGTGAATCTCCTCCAACAAAGCTCAGAGCATGTCCAGCACTTGACAATCTGTCTCCTTTTGGAAAGGTCACCCATTAGCTCATGTCACGGCCCCCTTTGGGTGCCAGCAGCACACCAGGGATTAACACTTCAGGGTCCCGTGTCTCCTCTCCCAAAGAGTCCCTGGGAGCTCTCTCATGCACCAGTTTCATCCCATCCCTAATCCCCTTCCCTCTGGCCTCCCCAAAGGGTGTCAAACTCCTTCTCCATTGATCCAAAGCTGCCAGGTCTTCTGTGCTCTCCCTGCACCCAGGGCAGTGGTACTTGGTCTTGCTGTCATGACTGGAAGGCTGCCAGGGATGGGAGGGTGATGGCATGGTGGTGACAGTGTGGGGGTGACAGTGTGGGAGTGACAGTGTGGGGGTGACAGTGATGCCACCATCAGTCTGGGATAAGTGTGAACCGTGGCCTTTCGCCCCCCCGGGGTGGAAGCCTGGTGGGACTGGGAGCCCAGAAGGAGCTGAGGCAGCCTGACAGGGACGGCTGAGCATCGCTGCAGGCAGAGCCGTGCCATAGCCTCGCATCCTCCCTCTGCTCCCCTGCAGGCACCCTGGCAGGGATGAGACGGTGCCCAGTGTTGAGACCTGATTGCCCCCAAAGCATCCAACCACTTTTTGTCTTTTCCAAGACCCATCACTACTGGCCATCAGAGAGTTTTTCAAAACACCAAGTTGTTTGTCACACAGTGGAGGATCAAGGGAGGGTGTTAAGAAGGACACAGGAAGCAAAGATGTGGGGCATGTAAGGATGGTGAGAATTCCTCTGCCCCTACACAACCCCGTCTGTGGCAGCCATTCCCTGGAGAACCCTAGAAAATGTTTAATAACTCGGGCTTATGGGACCGTGCAGCATCTATGAAGACAGAAAGTGTTTGTATCACAACATCCTCAACCAACAACAGTTTCTTACTGCAAATTTGGTGCAGCACCTCCCCCAGCTGCACCAGCAGCCATGCAGAGCTCTGTAGGTGGTATCAGAGAGCAGGTTCCACTCATTAGCATCACCAGTACTGTGCAAAAGCTCCTTTTCAGCGTCCACACCACAGCACCCCTCTGTTTTCCAGGAAATCTGCTTGGGGTGTTTCTGTATCCTAGCCTTGCTGTTAGCAAGTTTGTTCTCCTTGATTAAAGAAGAACTCAAAGGGATCCTGCCAGTTCAAGTCACACTGTGGACTAGACTCTATGTCTGGGCAAAACCACCCCTTTCTCAGCTAAGCTTTCTGCACCTGAGCGTGTTGTGGCTTCCACCAGATTCAACTCCCAGCACAGATGTCATCCATGTACTGGGTAACGTAAGCGGGTTTTAAAGATGATTAAGCAAATTAACTGAAGACAAGGTTATCATGGGCGAGTAAGCCCCAGAGTGAAGATGTGACTCATGAGTCACGAATTTCTTCTCCCTGAACACAAGAGAAGTAGGACTGGATGCCTCCCTGTCCTTGTGATCAGTCTCCAGGCATCTGCTCCCGGCGAGTGTCACAGCCGTGATGCGAAGTGGTGTGACCCAAATACAGCCCCTTTCCTTACCCTTCCCTGCCTGAATAGCAGCCTATCTGGGGCCTCCCCACCTTCCCCGAGAACCGTGCCATGGACACACAGAGAACATGTGGTTCTAGATTTTACACTTACTGACTCTTCCTCAGATTTCTCTCCGTGTTTGAGAAATGGAAACATAAATGATCTGAGCTACCTCAGGCACATGAGTCTACCCCCCAGAGTATACAAGGCTTTTGAACAAATGTAGAGGGAAAGAGTCATTAAAAACACAGAGCTAAGTAGAAAATGACATGAAATGCAGTACAGATGTCAGGCTCATCTCATGTTAGGTGCCGGACAGAGGAAAAGCTGTAGATCACTCCATGCTCCAGTAAAGTGTCTGATACAATGCCTTGTGGGAAATTATTAATGAGGACAGGGATTAATGGGAGAGTGGAAAGTGCATGAGGACCTTGCTAAAGAGGAGCTGACAGCTTGGTGTGCTGCACACGGTGGTGTCTGGCTTACAGATCAGTCCTGAGGACAATTGAGTAATTTGGTTCCTGACCTCAGCACAAATAGTAGAAATGCATGAGTGACAGCACAGGGAAGCACCATCAGCGTAGAGAAGGGAGGGCGAATGCTTCTGACTGAATCACTGGTGGGATTTATCTGTAGTACTGTTTACTTCTCTGGTGTTCTCCTGAAGGCAAACCCAAACAGGGAAAGGGCAGGAAAAGACTCTACTGCTGCTGTAGGGAGAGGAGCACCCATTTGATGAGAGGAGACACAGAGAATGGCTTCCTTGGCCTGTTAAAAAGGAGGTTAAGAATACATCAGGGAAGGAGAAGAGCTCTTCAGGTTAAAGGATTATCTTTGCAGAGAAAAACTCAGTAGAAACTAGGCAGTAATACATTTAAGCTCAAAATTAGGAGATGTAGTGTAAGTAAGGTTTAGGAAGTCAGGAGGAAAGCAGCCTACACAGTTTTAAAACAGAGGCTGATACATTACTGTAAGAGACGATCATATGAGCTGGTTGCTTTCAACAGCAAGCAACTGGACTGATCCAGGACATCCTTTCCAAGAGACTGATGCAATTGATCCAATTTATGGTCCACGTGCCTCCCTGGGGCAGTCTCACAGGGTCTCAAGCTAGTTTGCTATTCAGTTTTGTTTCCTGATGTTCCAGCAACAGCTCTAAAGCCACTTGCCCTGCTCTCCAGAATGACCTCTTGCCACGGGGTGCCTTGCTATGATCAGCCAAGCAAGATGTACCTTCCAGTCATGTAGAAGGAAACATGTCCTCCCGGCATGTTCCCAGCAAGAGGCCCCGGCAGGGTCTGTCCGCCCCACAGCAGCCTTGCATGTGTCAGGCTTAGGCATATGAATAAAACATCTTCCAAAGAACCTCAGTTTGCCATTGGCTGAACCTAACCTCTGATAGCTGTCACCGGTTTCCTTCTTGTAGGCTCAGCAAAGTCTACCAGGACAGAGTCAGAAACATTAAGCAGATCAAGGCTGAAGGATACCATCAAGGGAAGGAAAGAAAGCAAAGAGAAAGAGAAAGCTCATGTCTCCAACCCTAGTTTTCTCCTCTTTCTTTTACTTTGGTTTCTATCCCTGCTGAAGAATTTATATTCAGTCTCCCATGGTCTAGTTTCTTCTTAAGCAAAGCAAACCTACCATATCCCAACAGCTACTTGGAGCTGTACAAATACCAGTAAGTAAAGCTTTTGATGTCAGGGAAAGTTGGGGAGCTCAGCAACCCTGTTTGCACAGCTTTGAAGTGAGGTGAGGCTTTTGTCAAGGTGTGTGGGCAGAAGATGCTGCTAGCGGGGGGATAGGAACTGAGCATACTGTATAAACAGTAGTGTGATGGATTGGGAGCAATTGGAGTGGAAAGGGGTCTCAGTCTTGTGTCTTGTCCCTGTTGACACCAGGCTGGGAGGGTTGCAGGGACTTGGCTGGGAGCCAGGGATTGTCCTGGGTATGGGAAGGTGCTTCTGCCTGTATTTTCCATCCCCAGAACAGAGTCATGATTACTTGAGCTGCTTTCCAGACCCTCCTGGTATCGTTCCTGATGAGGAGTGGTGAAGGCTGAAGTGAGGCTCATGCACATAAGGATGACAGGGATGCAGAAGGGTGGGATTGTTGAAGTGTGGTTCACATTAGCGATAGAGCTAAGGGCCCCACAGCAGAAGATGAGAGACAATGAAGAAACAGAAGGGAAGGGCAAGTCTGGGAAGGACCCAGACTGGCTTGTGATTTCCCTTTTGGCTTTGGGTCCCCTCTCTTATGCCATTGAGAGAAATCACCATCTAGATTCCATTCTGCTGGAAGTACCACCTCTCTCCAGGCTGGCTTGGTGCTGGCTGGCATGTGGAACCTCCCATCAGGTCCCACCCCACCCCAATCGATGGCAACTAATAAGTTTGTGACTGTGGGTATGAAGTTTAGGGGGTCTGCACATATCCTAAACCATCACTGCCACCCAAAATGCTGTGAGCCACTGCAGAGGTCCAGCTGCAGGAGAATGCAATGTCAGCCAATCCTGTCATCCCTGGGAAAGCCAAAATGTATTAGAAAAGACTAAAAAAGCCATTTACACACAGGTAAGCAGCCATGATGCAGAAGAGAAGAGAGCAGAGGAGGTGCATGCCACAGCAGCAGCCATTTGGCTCAGCTTCCTGTCATTGTACATGGCAGCACCTCTTTATCATGTTCTCCAGCTCCCAAGTGTGTCACTCAGCTCTTGACACCCCTGTGTGTCGTTCCAGCACATAAACTGCTGACTAGGAGCCAGCCCAGGGAGGAAGCTGCAGCCCAGACCTGAGCCGGTTTGAGTTGTTTTGGGTTCTGAATCACATCCTTGATGAAAACCAAAGCTTCAGCTGCCTTGTAAGTGTGGGTTGAAGAGAGTGATGTCTTTCTGCTGGGTATTAATCCTCATGGCAGCAGCAGTATTCCCTCCACAGCTATATCCATCATGCTGTCTCCTCAGATGATTGCCAGGGAAGAGGAGATGCAGGCACAGATCCGGCTGCCAAGGAAACCTTCGGAGGAGAGACCAGCACAGGCACCAGCCTCGAGGGCATCTGGGCAAGGTCTCACAGCCGGCAGCCACAAGTGGGTCCCCACTGTCTCCTTTGAAGTTTCTCCACTTAGTTTGAACAACTAAGTTTTCACTCGAGTTGGGATTTGAACCCAAATATAATCCAGAGCTGGGAAGCTTTTCCTCGCTGCTCCTCTTTTTGATCCGTGTTGTTTATATCTATATATATATCTCCTGCAGGAAAGCCTGAGGCAGGAAGAGACCCCAAGAGCCGTCAGCCTCCCTCCTTCCTCCATTGCACAACTTCTCTTGAGAAGCTGCTGTTGCTAAATGTACTTGGAGCTTAGCCTTTCCGAGAAGGTCCCACTCAGGCTGAGGCAGAGCAGAGCCAATTCACGTTGAGTTTTTGTTTGTCTCCCAGTGGTTTCGGATTCAGCACTAAAGAGCTTTTATGCCATTAGTTTTCTTTCTTTCCAGAATGCTGATGACCATCCCTCCGCTTTCATAACCTGGAGATATGAGGAGATAAACCCACTCCTAGCTCTGCTGCTGGAGCAAGGACATGGCAAGGAAGGTGCCACTCCTGCCCACAGCCATGGCACTGTGGCCAGATGCTGCTGTCCAAAAAATGGGGACAGGCAAGAAGCGTTTGCACGGCTGTGACTGTAACACAAAAGGGGCTGCAGAGGAAAATCCAATCTTTTGTTTGATGCAAATGGCAGAACTTGGTGATCCCTTCTTCTTCTGGGCTTTGTGAAGGCTGTGTGCTGCCAATCACAGAGGGAGGAGAAGGAAGCCACCTTTCCACCCTGGCCATGTTTTGCACCCCCCAGCTCACGGAAGCAAGCTTTGACTTCAGCCCAGTCAGTGATAGGGCAGTGGGGCCAGAGACACCACTGCAAAGCCAGTGCCATGAAGGGGCTGGAGGGTGACCGCCATCACCAGCATGTTGATGAGCATGAGAGTCACCAGTGTCCCATGGAGCTACTGCAGATTGACCCAACAGCAAACTTAACGCTGGGACCTCTTGCAAAATGGGACAGGACAAAGGTCTGGATAAATTTAGGCCTCACCTCATTCTTCAAATAGTTTTGCATTAGACAAGGACACTAATGGGTGGAGAATAGCTCTTGGTGACATGCTCCAAGGCACCCTCAGCCACCAGCACCACTACAAGGGTGACACAAGGGCTACAGAGATAATACAGCCCAGTGCCAGGGAAGGGGGCTCATTGGGTCCACTAGCTGTCAGTCAGAAGGTCCACCTTCCTAGCTGCTGGATGGGTGAGCAGGCATAAAAGGCTGGCCAAGAGAGCTCCTTGGTGGTGTGGTTCTGCTTCTGGCCTACTGGATAGGAAGTGTTTGTAAAGGTTTTATTTGGGGGTTTTGAGGGGGTGGGTTTGTTTGGGTTTTTAACCTTTCCTTCACTGACCTAGGGTAGCTTGTGGGTAATTTTGTTTAATTGAGTTTCTCTGGGGTGGCTGCTGTGGGGTATCTGCTGCTGCAATGCTCTTGAGTATGAGAAAAGCTGCATCTTGTGTCACAGGGGAGCCTTGACCTGCCTTTGGTGCTTGCTTCTGACAGAGCCACCCCACTGGAAAAGCTGTGTGCTGTTGCTCCTTGCAGAGAGCCCAGTGCTGGGTGTGATTTGCTGGAGTGTATGGTTGTCAGCATGTGGATGGTATGTGAAGGATCTAAGAGGTGCACCAGGAGCCAGCTCTGTCCTACCAAGTAAGGGGTGTGTCTGGACCTGCATAAATTTGGGTGCTGCTGTGGGGCAGGGGGGAAGGGTAGCAGTTCTGGAGGACTTTTCCTGCAGTTCTCTGGGGATCAGTTTAATGGCACCAAACTCCTGATTCAAATCTGCTACTGCTGGATGATGGTTGGATGGTAGAGGAGACCTGTTCTTGAGTCTGAGGTCTCCTCTGACAGGGTTTGGCTGGCTCTACCTCACCAGGCATCACTTTCACTGGAGGGCTTGTAAAAGGGGGAGTGGAAGAGCCCACAGCTTTAGTGCAGGCAACGCACAACGCTGCAGCCACAAAATCGCCTCCAGTTTTGGAATTAATGCCAAGACACGAGTTGCAGCCCTGGGCTCCTTCTGAGGCGTGAAGTCTGAAATCATCCAAGGGCAGTTGCAAAGTCAGGCTCAGCCCCCGTGGGAGACTGGAGACCGTGGGCAAGAGGGGGAAATATCAGCATCTTTGGCACATGTGCCTGACAGTGTCCGAGCCACAGTCGGGGGTTGGACAGCTGTTCAATATCTTCTCTGTGGTCTTTACATGCAATAAAACCTTAAAGTGATTGTAGACCATAGCAACATTATTCAAACCTCGATTTGCATAACCATTATGCAAATCGAGATGGATAACCAGCTTTAACCAGACTCAAGTTGCTTTCAAGTGCCTCTTTCTCAGCTGGTACTTCAATCACTTAAAGGACAAAAAAAACCCCAACCCAACAGACCAAAACTGTTAACTTTCTTCTCTTGGTTAAGCACTTCACTGGGGCAGGAAAGGAGAGGAGGTGGCATGTGCAGGCACTGCAGTACCCAAGTGGCCTGATGGGGTCACTGGTGACTTTCACATCCAGAAGCCCCAGAAGGGCTGTCTAGAGCTCAAAGCCTTCAACTTGAAATTGGAGGAGCCCAGTGCATGCTCTGTTCCATCCCACCTTGCTTGAGACCTCTGGAAAGCTTCTGAGCCTTCTTCATCTGAAAGTACTGTGCAGGACTGTGAGGGCAGCTGCATAGGAAATGATGAAATATTCAGGTAATTTATTGGTAGCTGAGCTGCTCCTCTTGCATCTGAGGGGTTGTTTAACTGTCTCCTGATAGAAAAGGTATCTAAGGTATTGAACATAACTGCATGGAGGAAAGCGAAAGCTGTATCTTGCTAATGCTGTTCCTCCCTTCCAGGTATGGAGGGATCAGTCCTGGAGCATCATATTGCTCCTGCTGTGGGAGTGAGGGAGCTGGACCACGGTGCTCCCCGGGGAGCACTGGCAGGGACAAGCACAAGTGTTACACACTCCCATCTCCTGCAGTCCTCTTTTCTTTCCCATCCATTTGTGAAGTGCTTTCAGTGCAGTAGTGGTTCAGTGACTGGTGCTAACAGCCCCTTCCTGGTCAGCCGGGTGATGTTAATCTGTTGCTGGCCCTTGCTTCTGGAATGTTGCTACAGCGTGAGCCCATGTCCATTACAGGATGCTGCCTCTCCAACTTGCTTTCCCTGACGGCCCTGTGCCCTGGTCTCTCATCACTGTCCCCTTTCTCTGCAGTTCTGCTTCCTGCCAGCCCTGCCTTTCCTTTTGCTGCTTGCCCATCTCAGATCCCTGCCTGGGATGTCTGCTGGATGTGTGGCTGCTTTCCAGCTCTCACAGCCTCTGTGAGGAGAGATGGGAGCATTAGCTATTAGGTGCTTCTCATTTTGTTCCCTGCAAGGGAACTCACAGTCGTGGTCCTCATAGACTAGCTCTTACGTGCCCCATCTGCATTGAGTTCATGCTAGGCTGGGTCAGGAATGTGGGTGGCTTCTTGGCGATCTGCAGACCCTTGCATGCCACAGCTGTGCAAAACCTCAGTGCTCATTCCCTTGCCAGACCTGAGAGTCCTGGGGCAATTTCTAACTAAGCAACTGCTCTTATCTACTGCATGGTTAAGGGTTATCACTGAATATCCCCAGAGAAAATAGCTTAGGAAGAGCATAGGGTGACCCAGATGGGTGCATAGATCTCATTAGTGACAGTTGCCAAGGGCTTGGTGCAAACCTGCCTGACCCACCCTCAGTGTGTTTCAGCATCTCCAAACCCAGCTGACACAGTGACAGGTTTTCCTGCATCCACCTGCAAACTCCTGACTTGTGGCAGGGAAATGTGGGCCAAAAGGGCTGTGGTCTCCTGAGTGCAGGGCTGGAGATGTAGAGGTGGAGGAATTGGCCTGTAGCCCTCAGGATGGAGGAAGTATGTGGGTCTCAAGTGCCATGGGCACACACCTCTGCAGAGCAATAGTGGAGAGTAAATAGCATGACAGTCCTCTTTGTGGGTCTTGTGCCCTATAAACCTTCCCTGCTGTAGGTCCTAGCTCCAGCCTGCCCTGTCTCTGACCAAGCTCACAAGCTGATGTCTCAGCCTCCATCTTGCAGAAGTATTAACCTCTGAGGTAACTGAAGAGGGAGTTTATACTAAGCAGGGCTATCAACATGCAGACCTTTTCAAGGTCTGGACTCAACAGATAGGAGGCACATAAGAACCTCAGTTTACTTAAAGGAGGACCAAGGTAATACAGAACCTGTAGCTCTTCATGTCTGGCCATGAGAAGTGCTGAATGTCTCCTGTGGCTATCGGTGTGTTTAAAAGGGAGGACTAAAACCCCTCCTATAGCAAAACTGGTAGGGGTGGTGGTGAGGGGCAAGACCTTGGTAGATGTGTGGAGGCACAGAAAATGCTGACCTGCAAGAGCCCAGGGTTCTAAAACGTTGGAGAATGGATGAGAACCTGCTTAAATGCTATGAGGTTTTACTGGCAAAGAGCATAAATTGCAGAACCATCTGTTTGCAAGCTTTAGGGAGATGATTCAAGAGCTGGGGGTAGAAAGAGGGGCAACTTCAGGAACACTTTGTCTTGAAGAACAAAGCAGCCCCCAACCAAACTGAAATAATGAATGACTTCATAGTACAGCGCTTGTGTGCACCACAGCTCAGTCCATGAACAAACCTCATCCCCACTAACAGAAGAACATTAATTTCTGGCTGGGAAAAATAAAGAATAAAAAGAAAACCCATAATTGCCTGAAGTAAGAGTGAACATAATTTGATTACAGCCCCTGCCTACTGTGTGGGTCTGCCAGGATGGCAGGACAAGGCAGTAAGCAAAGTGCTATACTCCAGGTGTTGTGAAACTGGGCTTTTTTGGTTACATCTTCAACAGTGCACAGGTGCAGGGAGGAAGGAAAAAACAGACAAATTAATGTGTTGGCAAATGTTAAAAAAAGGAGAGTGTTACCTAAAAATATAGGTAGCAGTTGGAAGAAATCAAAGAAACTAATGGACTACGAATGACCAGAAGGGTCGAAGACAATAAGGAAGCACTTAAATAGAGCAGGGAATTTATTTCTGTGTCAAAAGTGGCCCTGTTAGAGACAGATGGTAAAATTGTAAATAGCAGAGTGGAAAAGGTAAGAATGCTCTGTAGACATTCTAAGTACAGAAGAAAGGAGTCAGGAAGATGTATTTGCCACAGACAGTGCTGTGGCTGGCATATAAAACCCACCATTTGTAATGCAGGAGGCTGCACGACAACCTGGAGAGCATCTAATGTTTGTCAACCTAAGTGTGGAGCCCTAAAGTAGGCAGCCAGGCAGCTCACCAAACTGCTGCTTCCTCCATCCAGATCTTCAAAAGCCAGGTGATTGCTCAGGGGCAGAGAGGGATCCCGGTATTATTGCAACTCACGGGGAAGAAATTGGTTCACCCTGAGACAAATTAATGGGAAAATCCATTATAAATGTTACTGGTGAAGGAGGGGGATATCATTGCATTTGCAATGACTTGGTGAAGAGTAGGTCAAACTGATGTGGGGTCTTTATGGCAAGTCTCTGGTTTGGAGGCATCTGCATGGCTTCAGGGCATTGGGATGTGGATGTATTAAGATTTCTTCAAGACCTTCGGCTTAGTGCCATATGGCATCTTGTTTCCTTCAGGTGTACTGTGGAGTATGAAAAGGGTCCTTATTTGCTGGGTGCTTTGATTGCTTTCAAAATGCAGATACTAAAGGAGGGATCAAGGAATATTTGTTTCCATTGGGCTCTCCCATGGATTATTTTCTTGGTTCAGTGTTACTAAAAAACTTGATGACTAAAAGGTAAAATTCCTTGTGTGCAGTGAAGGAGACATGTCAAGGGGGAGCAAATACTGAGCAGAAGAGGCCGCAGTGGCAGCAATGGGATTAAAAGATTCCACCATTTGACAGGGACACAAAAAGCTGCTGTTACAAAGTGCTGGGAACTAAAAAACCCAGTTTATTTGTATGTACATGCACAGGGCAGAAGATCATCCTTTAAAATGGTGAGTAATCAAAGGGCTCTGTTGTCAGCACAGACAACTGCCCCAGGGGCTCCTCTCAACACTGAGCAAACCAAGGACTGCTCAGGTCCCAGGTGACCCCTTTCCAAGCTGTGCTCCGGGGTCTGAGCTGCAGGGGTGTTTCCAAGATAAGTCTCTCTGAGCTGCCATCAGCATTATCTGTAATAACCATTGTTATCATTGTGGCTAATGGCTTGTTATCCAGAGCGTCAAGAGGTCAAGTGAGTTGTTCCAACAATCTGGAGCATGGTGTGAAAAGTGAGGGGTGAGAGTGAGGGGGATGGAGTGGATTGGCTGGGTCTCCACTGTGTGATACATAAATATGGGATTTAGGGGATTTTTGAGGTGGCTTCAGGAGGAAGGCTGGCCCAAGGGACAGCCCTGACATGGCCACAAAAACTTAGGATCATAGAATGGTTTGTGTTGGCGGGGACCCTTAAAGCTCGTCTAGTCCAACTCCCCTGCACTGAGCAGGGACATCCTCAACTAGAGCAGGTTTCTCAGGGCCCCATCAAGCCTGGCCTTGAATGTCCCCAGGGATGGTGTCCCCACAACATCCCTGGGCTACCTATTCCAGGGTTTCACCACCATCATATTAGAGAAATTCTTCCTAATGTCGTCTGAATCTACCCTGCTCTAGTTTAAAACCATTGCCCCTCATCCTACCACTGCAAGCCCTTGTAAACAGCCCCTTCCCAGCTTTTCTGTAGCCCCCTTCAAGTACTGGAGGCTGCTATAAGGTCTCCCTGGAGCCTTCTCTTCTCCAGGCTGAATAACCCCAGCTTCCTCAGCCTGTCCTTGTAGGAGAGGTGCTCCAGCCCTCTGATCATTTTTGTGGCCCTTCTCTGGACCTTCTCCAACAGCTCCATGTCCCTCTTGTGCTGAGGGCTCCAGAGCTGGATACAGTCCTCCAGGTGAGGTGTCACCAGAACAGAGTGGCAGAACCACCTCTCTCAATCTGCTACCCACATTTCTTTTGATGCAGCCCAGAATGTGATTGGCCTTCTGGGCTGCAAGTGCCCATTGCTGGCTCATGTCCAGCTTCTTGTCCACTGATATCCCTAAGTCCTTTTCCACGGGGCTACTCTCTGTCACATCATCCCCCAGCCTGTATTGATAACGAGGATTGTCCCAACCCAGGTGCAGGACCTTGCACTTGACTTTGTTGAACCTCATGAGGTTCACCTGGGCCCAACTTCACTCGACCAGCATCCCTGTATGGGCCCAAGGCGATATAAGGGTCTAGTGCCATCTCACTTGGGATAGCACTTTATGCTGGAAGGCAACTAATCACTGAAACAAGCTGGTCCCACCAAAGCCACCCACCTGTCCTCACAGACTGGATTTGGAGGGGCTGAGTGGGGTGGTTACACACATTTTTCTCTTTTACGATGAAAATAACTAAATAACACTGAGACTGCTGTTCCCACACTGCAATCACAACTGGATGTGAATAATTTATCTTCAAATAATTAATTATTCAGCTTATTTCTTCATTAGCTGAAGAACCTGAACTCAAATAGCTGCTTACCTTCACAAAAAAAAAATCTGAAGCAAATAAATAAAATACGATCAGCTCTTCACCAAAAATACCCAACCCACCCACTGGTGACCCTTTACACCAGGTTCCCTGAAGACCTTTCTGAGTGTGATATTCCTACGCTGTTGCTCACCCATGGTGGTTGAATTGGATCAAGGCACATCAGTGCTCCCCTGGAGTCTCTAAAAAAACTGATCTAAGCCAACTGGGATGGGCTTGACAGATCACTGGGGAATCTGGTTAACCTCTCCCAGCCTGGCATCCAGAGCTGCTTTAAGCTGACACACTCATGTAGCGCCACGCTGCCTTCTCGTGTCTTTACGACATTGTTATATTGTGGCTGTGTATCCTTCTACCTCTTAAAATTTCCTCTTCAGGGGGAGACTTGCCCTGTGCTGCAGGCTGTGGATGCAAACCCAGCTGGGGACCTACCTGCTGGATCCTGCCTTCACGGCTGTGTGAGCAGAGCTGGATAAGATGGGCATCTCTGCTGGCACCAGACAAGCTGTCCCCCTCCCGTTGCTGACATTTCTCATCCCACCAGGGCTTAGTAGGGTGGCTTTTGGGGGAAAAACTGGTATGTCTTGGCAACTGTTGCTGCTGTCCTTTCCTTTCCCATTCTGCTGGTTCACTTTACATGCCTTTAGCTGCCCAGGCAGTGCATAAGGGAATTCTCCTGGGAAAAGGTCCTCACAAGAGCTCTCTGGTTTTCCATGAAGCTGCTTGGTTTCACTGGTGGCTTGTAGCTGGCAGCAGCAACACCCCGGCCAGGGCCTTCACTGAATGGATCTGCAGGACTGGTGTGTTCACCCGCTGAGGTTTGTCAGTGCTCAGCCGTTAGCTGGTGTGTGAGCTGGTCCAGCAGCCTCTGAGTAATGCAGCTGCTCTGCGCTCCGTGTCCCCTCGTTGGTGTCCGCTTGCTGGGATTAGTTCATCAGTAATGTTGCTCCTGGAGAGCAATGTCACGATGTGACTCATCACGGTGCTGGCTAACCTGTGCCCCAGTTGGAGTCACTTGGGCAAAAAATGATGATACTAATCAGCTGTGCACAGGTCATGGTTTCCCTGGTGTCAGAGCAGTTCACCTGTCTGCTGCGGCCTGGCCCTGCTGGGTGGGTTACAGATGAGCTGAGGGCCTCAGCTCTTCCCTCTGGTGCTTCACACGTACAGGGCCATCTCCATCCCAGGTATTTATGCTTTTGTTTTAAGGGGCAGTAACCTCTCTGCCAGGCCACGGCACACTGAAAGTCTCTGCTGGTATTTTATAACTCCAAGCACTCTCAGCTGTGTTGGCCTTGGCCTTGCTTTGCTCCTCCTTTCTTTGCTCCTCTGTTCAGCATCAGTCCAGGCTCTGGGGTCAATCCTTTTTTCCTTTTTGTTCCACTGTGTCTCACAGCTGGAGGAGTCTGTTGTTTGGGTTGTGCAATTCATCCTGATTGCCTTCTCTGAAGAATTCTCTGCATAACTCCCTGCAGAGCTGGAGCATGTGTCTGCCTTCTCCTTCCTCCAATCGCTCAGAGGCTTCTGCTCCAAGAGTTTCTGCACCAGGCCCACGATCCACTTGCGGCTTCTAAGATCAGCTGTGGCAGACATGGCAAGAAAGAAGCCGGAGCTGTGTCAGAGATGCTTCCCCAGGGGTGGTGAACTGATTTCCTGTCTGTGTGAGCATCCAGGGTGAGGTCAGCCAAGAGAAGCTCCAGATTGCAGAGGTGTCCCATGAGGGTGAGAGGTTGGATATGCCTTTTGTTCCCATGGGAGAAGGATTCTGTCCAGAGCTGGAACAAGCTTGCCAGTTGTCTGGTCAGTAACTCCTTCTCTTCGCAGTGGGTTTGGAAATCCCCATCAGGCCATGACTTGCTTCTCACAGCTTCTCTCTGGCAGCCCCCAGGCCTGGTCAGCAGAGCCAGCCTTTTGGTTCCTGGATGAAACACCCCAGTCTGAGTAACTTGTGGACTTTGTGGCCGTAACAAGCTGCCACAGCTCAGTTGTGACAGTGCAGGGTACCCCGGGGTGCCTGTGGCCACAGGGCAGTGCCAGGGCTCCTGACCAGTTCCCATGCACTTGCTGGGTCCCAGTGTGCTGCACTTCCCCCACATACCAGCCACGCCAGCTCCTTGGGACTCATGTTGCTGGGCCAGAAATGAGGTGGCTTCAGCTGTCATTTTTTGGGTTACTTCTTTAGATACCCTCTGCCTTCAATCATTCTCTTATTTTCTTTCACTGCAAGATGTGTGTTTTTATGGTTTCCCTGCTGCAATCGAGGTCTTGGTCCACTTGAGGGATAGTGAAACTTGCCAACACAGTGTTCTGCTTGTGCTGGTGTGCTTATTGCCATATCAAACCTCCCCTTCTCTGGTCACCAGCATTTAACCTGGCTTTCACCCCCTACTGCCTGTGATGGCAGCTCCTCTTTTTCTCTCAATATTCTGTTGGAGATGCAGTTTTGCTTGAGCTAGTTTTGTCAGCTCCGCATTTCACTGCATTTCTGCTGACCCTAGTAAGAGCTATGCATGCTTTATCACACTCCTTTTTTATTTATTTGTATTCTTTTGCCTTGTACCGGAGCCAAAAGGGCCTCAGAGCTGATGTTGCTAAGTTCTGCAGCTGCATGCGTTGTACACCATGTACCTTTGTGCACGTTCCTGCGAAATTACTTTGTGTGCTACTTTGGGTGATATCCCTGGCTGTCATCTAACTTTGTATGATGGAACCTACACCTATTGCAAAGCCTTTGCTGGGGTTGCAGGAGGCTTTCTGTGTGTGCGTCTCGATCTGCTGGCCATATCTTTGTTTTTATCACACACATTGACAGGTTGTAATGACTGCTTTTATCTGTTCTCTTGGCAATCTTAGATAGTCTGGTTCTTCAGACGGCTTTTGGAAACGCTAACTTCACTTACCTCAGTGATCTTCCTTCTTGCATTTCACCTGGCTGAGATTAGATTGTGCGCTGAAGGATATGCATCTTGCAATTGCCTTCATTATCAGATTTCATGGGGTTGCTCACTGCTTGGTTGTGCCAGGGCCCTGCATTTTCTCCTGGAAAACTTTGATGTGCCTGAAAGTCAGGGAGAAAGGCTGTACTTTAGAGACCAGGGAAGGAAGTGGCAGAGGCGGGGGAAGGTTGTAATATATCCTGTCTCTAGCTGCCTGGGATGCAAACAGAACCTGAACCATCAGCAAGATTGCTTTTGGGGCCCGTTGAAGTCATTACCTGACTGCACTAGCCACCTCCCCATGGGAGGAGCTGCTCCCAGGCCTGGGGAGGGATCAGTGCCACTCCTGGATGGAAGGGGCATCCCTGGACTGAAGTCACCACAGCACCAGTGGTAGCCACTTACTCCATCACCTCCCATGGTCTGAGACCGCTCTCCCATCATTCTCTTCCTTGCTTCAGCCCCTTCATGGCTGTGAGCATGGCTGCCAAGCACCAAACCCCAATTGGAATCCCTATACCTGGGGTCAGTAGTGTGGTCCAGCTGGGTGTTTGTGTTGCCAAGCAACATGTCTCCCACTGCTGGGTTTCCATGGTGACAGAGCAGGAATGTGGATTGGGGGGTAGAAGCTGAGCAGATGCTGTTTCTGATGGAGCTGCACCCCTGCTCAAAACCTTTGCACGGGCCTGAGGTGCAGGGATGCAATGAGTGAAGGAGCTCGCTGCTCTGTGGGCATGGGGTGGTTCAGGTAGGTGTACATGGGGAAGTGGGAACAGGTGACCTTGGACCACCAGACCTGCGCAAGGTGTGTTCGAGAAAGCCAGCTCAAAAGCTCAGTACTTGACCAAATATTATTCAGTGCCTTTGAATATGGAGCAGGGAGTCACTGAAGGCTAAGTCAGCAGAAGCTGGTCAGAAAAAGGACTGTGTGAGCCCGTGAGGCAGACTCATGTGATCACTGCCCTCTTTGCTGGTCATAAACTGATCAGGCTTTCCCATCCCCTGATGCCAGTCTGTATCTCATTCATAATTACTGGTGTGCTTGGCACACAGTGTCCCCCTGTTCCCACTGGCTGGTGGATGCACAGTGAGTGCTGGTCAGCATGGGGGAGAAACACCTGCCAACTTGGTCTCCTTCCAGTTGGCTGAAATCTCAGTGGCAGCACCCTAGTTCTGGAGTGCTGTGTCAGCTCTGTGTCAGCATGTGGACATGCTCCTTGGCAGCCTCTGCCACTGGGTAACCCCAGGCATAGCGCACAATCCAAAATTTCTCACCATTTCTGGGTGCTTTGGCTGCTCTGAAGGCAGCTTTTCTCAGACCATGAAATCCATTTTGGTGCAGGGCTGTTAGCAGTGTGGCTCTGTGGGGATCAGATTGGAACAGGCACGAGGAAAGATGAAGTCCCAGATGGGTAATGAGGATTAGAGCAGGAGAGAAAGGAGGAACTTGTGCTCATGCCCTGTGCCAGGAGTATTCAGCCTTGTTTGAGAACAGTCCCTACTCTTTCTGGTCCAGGAAGTTCTGGGTTTACTTTTCTAATCCCATTAGGAATAGCAGGAGCTGGAAGGACAAGTGTGCACGGCAGCTTGTCTACTGGATTGGGTCTGGGAGCTTGGTGGGGTGTGCCAGAGGGAGGCTGGGGCGATTTTGCATGAGAGCTGGCTGTTCTTGCTGCCATGCTGCCCTTCTGCTTTGGAGAGAGCAGCTGCTGCCCTAACCTTCAGTGGCTGCTGACCCTTACCCTGCCTGTCCCATCTTCTCACCCTGGACAGAAGTGCAAAAAAATCTCCCCAGAAAGCAGATGAGCTGTCTAGGTTTTGCATGCAGAACATCTGTGGACAAGACTTCCAGTATTAACTAGAAACAGGGCCTCCTCCACCCAGAGGAGACCTAGGGCACACTACAGAAGAAACCCCAGAAACCTGGCACGTCTTGTAGGTAAGAGCTCTTGTGAAATGAAGAGGACCCTGGGACATCTATTTCAGTCCTTTGCTGCCATGGACACAATATCTCCCAGCCCCCTGCATGGGCTGGCTCCTCAGGCAACGTTTCTCAGAATGTGATGTCAAACCTGGATCACGGGAATAATTGGACATTTCCTACTACAGCTATTGACAGCCAGTTCTTCCCATATGTCCTTGTGCCAACATTGTCTTCTGGCTTCAACAGCTTTTCTCCCTTTGTGTATTTAGACCCTGATGTGTTTGTATCTGATGGTGATATTCCCTCTAGGCTTTTGTTTAGCTAACACAGGCTCCCTCCTCATGGTCGTCTTTTCTCCAGAACATAGGTGGCCAGATCCCAGGTTGTGTCTCTTCCCGCAGCAGCATTACTCCTCACCCTGTACGTGGGCTGTGCTTTTCCCCTCTGTGTTCCCAGACTAGGTTAGGCTCATTCACAGCCATGAGGCGAAGTTGTCCTATAATCCTCCTTCAATCAACCTGGCCCTTTCTGAGGGACTGGCAAAAATACAGAGAAGTGTAATTTTAATCCAAGTACCTGGCTTTACACCTCGTGCCGTTATGCTACAATTTCATTCCACTTCAGGAGTATTCAAGTCTTGTAGTACAATATCCCATCTTCATATTTTGCAACCAGTCTCATCTGAATTTTCCCCTGGGGAACAAGGGCTCTGTTCAAAATGCTAAGCAGGCTCGGTCTCACTGTATGCCTTAGGCAGATTAAGAGAATTTTATTTTAATGATCAAATAAAAGGAGGATTCCTACATAGAAACAGTGGCCCTCTGGTGCTGCCATGGTCATATGGTGGTTCCCATCTACAGATGTTCTGAAGCTGCCTTTGAAGTGTTGTTTCTGATGTCAAGTTGGTGAAGTTTCTCATCTTTTCTGCCTCCCTCTCTTTTCTCTGCCCCAGCCCATGCAATGTTTATTCTGTGTATTCCTGTAGTCTTTGGCTTCAGGTGCTTTAGTTCTGTCCAGGATGAGAAGAGTTGATCCTGTAGATAAAGAGGATGTGGTAATCCACTTAGTCTGGCATCATCTCCCCTTGCTAAGCCCTGGTAATGTTGTCTACTTACTTTCAATTAGCCTTGCTGTCTGAATCTGCTGTGAAGCCTCATCCTCTACGAGATCAGATTAATGGGCTTGTGTCTTATATTTAAATACAGCCCCCACGTGTGCTGTACGCCAAACCAATAATACTTTATCTTGATGTAATAAAAATAATTGCCAGCAGAAATGCTTTCCCTTGTGCCTATTCTTCAACACTCCCGGGAATTGCTCGTTCCCATCTCCCACTTCCCTGTTCCACTTCTTGAATGTCTCTTACCTCCACGGGCAACCTCACCCTGGTTAAAAACCGATGCCAAGTAGTGCTGAGGTGTGTCCGGTGCTGTTCTTTAATCTTTTCCCCATCCTTCTAATGTAACAGCTCTTGTTCTTTCTCTTTTTAAGCCAGAAAGGTTCCGAGGCTCTGGAACTAGCTATTTGTTTCAACACCTTTTTTGTGAGGTCTAACTCTGACTTCATGCAATTTCCACTTTGTTGAAAACTTAGTGGCCTCTATGACCTCCACTGCAGGACTCCTTTCTTCCAGTCTGTGCAGGGTCCCTGCTTCTTCCTAACACCTTTCTTCAAGGGACTGCTCAGCCCATTACCTTGCAAGTTCTTTGCAAGCTTTTGTTTTTAGTTTCTCTTCCCCCTGATTGGAATTTCTTGCAGCTCTAACACTTTTTTTCACTTGATGCAGTTGCAGGCATCCTGCATATTTGTGTCCATGACCTCTCTCCAGCTGATTTTGCTAACCAATTCCTTTTGTTTCTTGATGTCCACTCTTCTTGAAATCAAGATCCTCAGTTGCAGGCTTATTTTCATTTGTTCATTCACCTAAATCACAAGTTGATTTACATCAAAGTACTCAATTCAGGGCTTATTTCTGCAATCAGCCCTTCCATAGTATCTCCCTTTCTCACCAAAACAAAGTGTAAATAATCACTGCTTCATAGGTTGAGGTGAGCATAAACCTGCCAGCTCTCACATCCAGCTTTGTCTGCTCTGGCTGCAAACAGTGTTTGTTTTCCAGACTCCACTGTAGACCAAAGTCATTGAAGTGGTTTCCATAGAGTAAATGACAGAAGTGCTACAGCAAGAATTGCTGCTTCATCTCCCAGAGAGGTGGGTCACAGCTTGGATCCCATATTCCCAGCAGTTCCTATAGGGAGGATTACCCCAACCTGGTTGTTCAAACCGCTTTTTCCTTCCTGTCACTCCTTTGGGTTATTCCCCTATCCCCTACATGTGTCTCTTCCATAGCATTGGTCTCCAAGGGGTCTTTGGAGAAGACATCACCACTTGCATTGCACCAGAACCCACATGTTCCATGTGAGCAACCAACAGCTAAAGGGGTTGGTGCTGAGGACTTACCCTGAGCTGAACTACCTCACGACCCCTCATCCAAGCCCTGTCTGCTTGAATATGGTCCCCTTGCCAAAGCTGAGCCTGGTCTTGGGGAGACAATGTTAACGCCTCAATTTTCAGAGCTGTTTATCTCATCTGAAGCATGACAGAGCTGGAGCTGGGCAGGAGCCAGTGGGCACATCCCAGGCAGGGAACTGGAATTAGGCAGTGCACTTTAATCCAACAGAAGTGTCCCCAGTTCAGTGCAGAGCGGTGGAGGTGGCTGGACTCCTCTGCACTCTGCAGATGGAGGCACCAGACTGCTGACTCTTAAAACACTGGATTATTTTCTAACACAGCCTTTTTTTCCCTTGAGGAATCACTGGTATAATGAAATGTGTATCTCTGGGAACTCACCCAGCAGGCTCTTGCTCTCGCAAAGCTTGGTTGACTGGATCAATCTGACCTCCTGGGTCAGTGTGACATATGATAGAAATGGCCAGAAGAGCAAAATCGAGCTGGGAAGGTTGTCAAGAAGGCTAGAAAGGAAATCCTCTTGTGTTCAGCTTTTGGTTTCTTGAGAGATAAAGCTGAATTTCCAACAGCTCAGGGCAAAATGTAATTTTCTGGTTGGCTTTACTTGCAGTCCACCTGACTGCTCTTTTCCCCCCTTGCTGCTCTGTGTCCAAGATGCCCACATCCCTGCTCCTACTTTTGCACTCCAGTTGCTATCCCAGGCCCATGAAGAGTCAGACCTGAGCCTGACAAGCAATCGCCATCCCACCATGGGACCGGACACAGCGGGGACCCTGCCACCAAGAACCCTGGGAGCCTTCAGAGCCTTGAGTGCCAGCACGTGGCAGGATGGGATCTGTCAGGGATGTGGGGGGAAAGGAGGGGTGAGGAAATCATGGAAAATAGGAGCTGACTGCCCAATAATTGTGGACAGCAAGGCTTTTCAGTAGGGCCATAAATCAATGGCAGATGGAGACACAGTGGGTGGTGGTTATTGATTTCTTTTTTTTTTTAGTTTTTTGTTCCCCACATTTGCTGCCCAGCAGAGTGGAAAGCCTCCGGAGGCAGCGCTGCAGGGGCTTTCTCTCTGCACTCTCCATCCATCCATGGAGCCTCCTGCCTGCCCATGTTGCTGTTCCTGACCCTGCCTTGGCATCCCAGGAGCTGCTTTTCAGCCTGTGGGAAAATCAAGGCTGGAGGCAGAGGTACAGATGGGGCTAAAAAAGGGCAGATCACAGCTCTGGCCAAAGTCCTATCTGAGCATCTGCAGCAAGCCATCTCCACCCTGTCACCATCCAGCTCACCCAGTCATCAGCCTTCCCACCCCCCTGCTGTTCATCTGTGATTCATCATGTTCTTCTGATGAATGCACCAGTCACTGTTTTTTCTTCTCTTCTCTTCTCTCCCTCTGACACCTGAAGTTCTCAGATGTGATTTAAGGGACCTGCCAGGTCCCTCTGTGGTGTCTTTGCTGCTCTGGGCGGGGACAGTAAGGCACAAACCTTGCACTATTTGGAGGCTGATCTGAGGAATGCCCTCCAGTTACTGTTGCAGTTACCAGTAGTGCTGGTGGAAGGACAGGGTGGCCCATGAATAGGAATAGTGCTGCTAAAGGAAACCCAGCTTATGGGAGCAGGCAAAGCAATGGGTTCATGGCTGGTCAAAATGCTAAGAAATAAGACTTATCTCCTTGCTTAACCATCTCTTAAGACCATTCCCCCACCTCCCATGCTCTTGTATGGCTCAGCTCTTGAAGGAAGATCTTTTTGCAATGTCTCTGTGACACTTTGGGTAATGAGGAGCTTCCATACCCTGAGCTTAATTGGTACTTCTGGGCACTACAGTAACAGTGAGGGTGGTGCTGTCCTCTGGCTCGTGAAGACAGAGTTATCTGCACTGGGGAGAGGGGATATCATTTTAGTAATGGCTTTCTTTTCAGGTTGAAAAGCTCTCCCATTAGAGCTGCTCTGGGCAGTGTTTTTTTCCCTTCCCTTTTGTTCTGGGCTGCGCAGAGCGCTTTGGAATTCATAAACTGGTAATTTATTGAACAAGTCTTTGGAGAAGGGAAGTAATGAAAACTGCCATATAAATTACAGGAGTGTTTGGGATCTGGTGGCTGGCAGGAGCACAGCGGCTCCATGGCCTCTAATGGAGCCAATGTCTGCATCGAGACACCCACTGAGGAGCAGATGCCTCACAAAGCCGTGCCAGAGGCTGGTCAAAATGGGATTGGGGCTGCCAAAAGCAAACCAGTAGCCACGTCCTTGGGAGATGGAGCCTTGCTTGCTGTGGAGCAAGCATCTCTTGCAGAATTGTCCTGTAAGGGGCAGAGGGATTTATTTGCCCTATAGCATCAGTGGGGCCTGCCACGGAGGAGCTGTGCGGGCCTTTTTGTGCCTGTCTCTTCCCTCCTCACACCTCTTCTGTATCTTTTGCCATGGGCAGGCAGAGCCTCCACTGGTCCCAGGTTCTGCTGGGACCCTCCCGGTGCATAGTCCATGGTGACAGAGAGTGCTGGCTGCAATGCTCTTGGACCAAGGAGGAGTTACAAAGCTTTTACACACATGGGAACTCGCAAGTGTGATGTACTGCAGGATGGGAGCAGGATCTCACATGGATTTGAACCTCACTGAAGCTCTAGGTTCAGAATCCCAGTGCAGGGCCGTGCTGTGGAGTTCTGGAGATGCTGCAGGCAATGAGAAGATACATGGTGCTGGCAGGAGGCAATGTCCCCTCTCTGGGCCACCCTTGCCAGGCTGTGGTCTTGTTTCTGCTCTCTGTGAGGTGTGGGGACAATGGCCACGCCTGTCTGTGCACGCCCAGGCTGGGAGCAAATCCTCACACACATCACTGCAGCTCAGGTCAACCTACTGAGCCTGCCCGAGGGAAGATGGCAGAATCTTCTGGTGATAGAAGAGTTGGGTTTGGTTTCTGAAAGCCTGACCCTGCTTAAAACCTGTGTGCACACGTGCTGTGAAGCAGAAACCTGTATCAGATATGCTTTTGGAGGAGCTGGAGCACAGGAAGAAGCAAAACATTGGCAGTGCATCGGTGCAAGGGGCTGTGGAAAGTATGGGGTGAGCTTGGGAAGGGAGGTGGGGGCTGGATTCACATGCAGGTCAGGGGCACCCAGCAGAAGTAAAATTATTGCAAGCCACAGCATTTTCTGTGCCTCTGGTTAATCAGGGTAATGAGCTGTTCACCTCCAGGTCTTGGCTCCTGTTCAGCATCCTGTCCTTGCAAGGCCATCAGGGAACAGGGTTGGGGGGAACAATCCTTGTAAGTGGGGTGGCACTGCAGGCTCTCCCCATGGATGCTCCTCGGGGCTGTGGGGACAAGGGAGTCCTCAGAGGCAGTGGGATTTTGGTTGCCAATATTTCTTGCTAGTGGACACTCTTGCCTTTGTCGTGCAGCCCAAAGTGCTCCATGGCCAGGGGTGTGCGGTCTTGTTCCATGTCAGCAGGGAGATCCTTAGTGAGAGGGAGACGAAATATTAATACAGTCACTGGGGTTTTCCTCCTGCTGTGCAAAGCCAAAAGCCCATTCTCTGGATCATCTGATCTGGAGTGCTGTTAGGAGGCCTGATAGATGTGGCTTCTTTCCCACAGCTGTCAGAGGTGGTCACTGCTGAGACCATGGTACATCTTTTACATCTGCATGTGTTTTCAGTCCATGGCAGGTGGAGATTTGGTCTTGTACTTCCAAACTAGAGCACTTGGAGGGCCCTCTGTAAGCTGAGCAAAGTACTTTCAGGGAAATGTGCCCTGCCCTGACCCCTGGGTCTGCATGGAAGCTAGTTTTGGGTTAAAAACAGCATTCCAGTGAATCCTGGGAAAGGAGACATGAGAGGTTTGTACCTGAGGAGCATAAATAAATGAATTAATGAATGGATTAAATGTAAATTGTGGCAGCTTTAAAATGAAAGTCATAGTTTCCAAAAGTGCTTTTAACCAGTACTTATATCTGCAGCAATATAACTGCCAGCAAGGGCTTAATTCATTATCACCAGAACAAAATGAAGACCCTGTAAATTTGAAGTCCAATTTAATTTCCCCAGAAAGAGCTTTTTTTTTTTCATCTTTCTTTCCCTTTCCCCACTCTCTCTGCCCAAGGAAGGAGGATTTCCATCACTTAGAGCTGTTGTGCATATCCAGCAAATGGGATTTTCTCAGCCTGCCCAGCTGTGGGCACCCACTTGCTGGGAGCGAGGTGGTGGCCTGCAGTGGGTCCATATGTTTGAGCTTTGTGCTGCACATCAACCATGCAAAAGACCAGCATTGCTTTGGAGAGCTCAGGCTGCAAATCAGTATCTTGTGGGGAGGGAAGCAGAGGCTCAGAGAGGAAAAAACGTCTTGTCCCAGGTTGTCTTGGGTTTGTGGCAAAAGACAGGCCAGGACCTGAGTGCCCAAATCCTACTTACAGCCCAACTCTATGGCCATCAGTGCGGTCCCAAAAGGGTTTGCAGAGGCCACTGGTCACACCTGAGGAAAACAAATCTGGGTTTGGGACCTGCTTCTGGGAAGATCATAGCTTGTTGGTGAGTAACCCAGGGAAGGCAGGGATCTGGCAGGGATGGAGGTGGCCGTAGACCAGCTCCAGTGGTGGACCTGGATCTGCTGCCAGGCCTCCTAGGGCAGAGAGGCTGCCAGAGGCAGCTGAACCCATCTCTTCCCAGGGGATCCATCTATAAACCAGCCCCTGACTGTTCATCCCAAGCCCCCTGACCTGTCTACTCCTTCTCACCTTTACCACAAAGGAGAGGAGAAAAAGGGGTGGCTTGACTCTCTCGACTCCATTAGCAGTGATCACCCGTGCATGGGCCTGGGGAGTGCGTGCTTGCATGATTGCATATGCCTGCTTCCAGAGCTATAGAAACACAGGAACAGCATATTTCTGCCCAAAAGTGTAAGACAGAGCAAATGAGGGAAGGGGCCTGGTGCAGTGGGAAAAACATGATGAACCCTCTGGTCTCTGGAGTCTTTGTTGATACTCCTCTCATTTTCTTGTCTGCTTTCTTTGTTCTGGTTTGGTTTGATTTGTTTTTTGTTTGAAGGGAGTATATTTAACATGTAGGAAAGAGCAGTGCCCTGGTTTGCTAGGTGCAGGGCAACTGGGAGCAGATGGGGTACAAGCTTCTAGTGTCGTGCTCCCTGTAAAAACACCTTTGTCTTCAGTCACCTTGAGATTACAGCGGTTCTTGGCTCCACATCCTCCTCCTTCCCTGCCTCACCACACTCATCCTCAGCTCCCAGGAGAGCTCTCAGCAGGGGCTGGACGACAGTGTGAGGCTGATGTATCAACACAAACCGGCACCTTGTGCAGGTGGGTCAGATACATTCAGAGGAGCAAAGGATGGGGCTGGTGTGCAGGAGAGATGGCCTCTGGCCACCACCATCCCCTTGCTCTTGCAGCTCTCTGTCTTGTCCCTGCACTCAATAACCTCACAGCGTGATATGGTTTGGATGCATTTATATGAGGACACCCTACCAAGGCCAGCATTGTTCTGAGCATCACCTTGCTTCACCAACAGTCATGGTTCCCATCTTGGTGCTGCACCAGCAAACCTCCTCACTCGCTTCCCAAAACCCTGGCAGAGAAGGGAATCCCTCCGGGTGCCCAAACAGAACAGCCATCTCTGTTTAGCTCCTCAGCGCACTCTTCTTAGACCATCCCCATTGCGTTTAATTATAGATATTACACTATTCTCTGGCAAAGAATGACTTGCAGGGTGCTCCCAGAGTTCATTTGAAACATGAAATTACTAGTGCAGCTTTCATGGGGGAAGAGTCGCTGCTGTGACCTGTGGGTAATTAATGAGATGGTGCACGGCCAGCAGTCCCAGAGTAATTAGCAGCAGCAGTAGGAGTGTTCTCCGTGGAGCCCCGCTTGCTCAGGTGTGCATTTCTCTGCCACAGCAGCAGCCCCATCGCGGTGCTGACACTGGATGCGGTTGCTGGGGCATCATGTTGTGAGAAAACAGGTCTGCAGGACTTGTGAGATGGCTGCGAGAGAGCTACTGGGATGAAAGCTCGGAGCCACGGATCTGTTGTTCTCCAGCCCTCCACCTGAAAATGCAGAAGGAAGGAGAAAAAGGATGAATGAACAGGAGGCAGTTGGGGATCACAGTTTCTGGGATCTGCCCAGCACAGACAGAGCCGAAATGCTTCCTTCCAACACCAGCTATTCTACCCTGTGAATTAAGTATTCAGTGTAATATTTAAAGATAATTAATTCATGTAATTTCAACTTTTATACTATAGTAAAATATTAATTTTCAGACAGTATAAATGTTGAGACTACATCAATCAAAAATTAAGAACAAAGGATAAAGCTTGAAATAAAACATCTCCTCCCCTGTATGGCACTGGATGTTGGAGAGGTGAAACAATGGACTCAAAGTGATTTGCCAGAGTTTGCTCCCAGCAGTTTTAGCCCCTCCACCAGATAGCAAAGGACCGGCACAGCAGAACTCCTTGTGCAGCATTGCAGGAGACAGAGGGCCCTCAGGAAGCACTTGTGTGCTCCCAGTGCCAGGAGAGGACCTCAGCAGCTTTGAGAACTTGCTGGGAAAAGAGAGCACCTTTTTCTCAAGCACCTTTTTCTTTAGCACAACCATCTAATGTGTCAAAGAAGCTGGCACCAATCTAGCTTCATCTATGCACAAAACAAAAGAAGCTCCAAATAGCATACCTTGCAAACCAGCCTAGAGGAGAGATTCCCCACTTTCATGTGGTCTAGAAAACCCACTGGTTGGATTTTGGGGTCCTTCTGGAGGAAGCCAGGAGGTAGCAGTGTTCCTCCAGTGGCAGAAGTTTTGCCTGGTGGCCCTTTTCCCCAGGAGCCTGTCTCCATCTCTGCCTGTGGAGGATGGTTTTGGTCTCCTTCCCACGCAGTCGAGTCAGGGGATATGAGCCTGGGTCTTTCCCAACCCAGAGGATCTGGCGATATAGAACGCGCAGGAAAAATTCCCATGGAAGTCTTCAACTGGACACTGGTGAGGAAGGGAGAACAGGAAGCAGACAGACCATCCTGGGTCTCTGCTGCCTGAACTGGGACATGTCACTGTTTCTCTTCACCACCTCCAGCCATGGCCCAGTGCTTCAGTGGGGGTTTATTGGAGCTGTTTGGCCTATTGATTCCCATGGTCAGCGCAGGCTCACAGGGGCTTGAAAAGCAAGAGCGTGATTTTCCCGCAGGCCAGTCCCAACACCTGCCCCGATGGATGGTCCCAGCTTGGGCACAGCGCTGTGGATGTGATTTAGGAGCGCTGGGGACCAGGGCCACCAGCTGACCATGGTGACCCCATGCTGCAAGCTCCTGTGGAAGTTTTACACGGAGGCACAGTTCTTGGTCTGCCTCACAACTCAAAAGCCACTTGGTGTAGGGAAATGGAGAGGGAAGAATAATGATTCCAGCCTGAAGGGCAACACAGGCTATCTCTGGACTGAACCTGGGACAATTAATACCTCCAAGACAGTCTTAATGGATTGTTTGAGATTTGGGGCTGTGAAGTACAATTGAAAGCAAAGTGTTTGACTATTGTTATAATTGTTAACAGGCTCCTTTTGAAGCCCAATGAAAAGAAATGGATAGACTTCAGCCATCAATAATATTGCTGGAGGAGAAAATTGAAGGGATATCTGCCCAATTAAATAATCTACAGGGCTGGAATTGAGAATCAATGTGGCATGAACGATGAGGTATGGACTACCGACGCTGAACACTAAATCCACCGCAGCCTCTGGTTTAACAAAGAGAGAGGGATGGGGAGGAATACTGCAGATGTGACTTCCCGGACTGCGCACACCGGCCTTGGCACGGCTGCTGTGAGAGGGAAGAGGTGTCTGGGGAATGGCTCAGCATTGCTGTCCCCTGGGCTGGGCCACAGTGAAGGCTTGAGGTCTTCAGAGATCTTCTCCACTCAGGTGGGAGCGTGGGCAGAGGCTGGGCTGCAGTGGGGGGTGCACACGGCGATGGATCCATGTCCCCAGGGAGCACCCAGGAGCTGCTTGTGGATGGTAAACAGGGACTGATGGGACATTGATACGTTGTTTTCTGGTTATCTTCTTCCTCCCACTTTTGGGTGACCTGGAGAGGTGATAGCAAATTTGCTGAGACAGGTTTGAGTGTTTCAGTTGGACTTTTTGAAAATGAGCTGGGTGGCAATGGGAAGAGAAGGTCATGTAGCTCCAGGGATGGGGCAGAGCATCTGCTGAGGACACGGGGCTGGGGCTGAAGAACATCAGATGTCCTTTTGCAGTGAAAAGGTGGAGAATGGAAATAGGGTTTGGGGGAGGAACCATGAATATTTTTCCCTTGTCTGAGGAAAACCTGGACTTGATTGCAGGTGTCTCTGTGCATTTTGCAGGACATATCACTCACTGACAATGCTGAGACAACCCTACCAAACCATCACCGGAGCCACCAAGGTAGAGTGGGCCCTCTCTCTCTGGAAGTATGATCACATCATTTGGGCCCCTTTCTGGCAGGGTTTAAAGGTAAGAAACAACTGCTCTGTATGACTCGTTCCTCCTCCTCCTCCCATCTTCACTTAGACATTCTCCACTGCAGTTCCTTCTGTGGTGGGACTGCAGGGGTGGGGGCACGGACAAATCCATGCTCTCCTGCTTTGATGTTTTTTTAAAGGAGAAATTAATTTTTTTCTTTGCCTAAGTGCCCATCACTTTAAATTAATGTCTCTGACAGTGAAAATGACGAAGCAGTCAGGTCATTAGGCAAATTTTAATTAGAGGCTTAGATGGCCTTTACTAATAAGATGCTACAATTCTTTCCCAATGTTCTCACTTTCCATCCACAGGGTTTTTCCAAGCTCAGCCTAGGATGAGTTTCCATACAGTTCCCCTTCCCAGCACCCACATGCTCCTCTGCATGTGCATGTAGCAGTGAGTTAGAGTCTGGGATGAGACAGGGGATATCACTTAGAGCGAGCAAGGCAGGAGACCCCTTTTCCCTCAGGACACTCACTGCATTGGCTCCGCAGTGCTGAGAGCTGGTGTTTGCAGCAGCACATACAGCAGTGGTTTTGGTTTAGTTTAGTTGCTCAGTAGTTCAGGCGATGTCAAGGTATGGCAGTCTCTCTCAGTGCCATGAGAGGGGTTTTCCAACCCTGGAAGCCCCTGGGGAGTTCCACCCCCCCTCCTTGAGGGCTGCCAGGGTGGGAACATCTCAGCAATGGGCTGGCTTTATCATTACAATGAGCCCACACGATGCATGCTCCACGGATCTGTTGGAGCAGGTCCAGAGGAGGACCACAAAGATGAACAGTGAGCTGGAGCATCTCTGATGTGGGACAGGCTGAGAGAGTTGGGGTTGTTCAGCCTGGAAAAGAGAAGGTTCTGAGGAGACCTTATTGCATCCTTCCAATATTTGAATGGGTTCTACAAGAAAGCTGGGAAGGGACTCTTTACAAGGGCTTGTAGTGATAGTATGAGGGGTGATGGTTTTAAACTGGAAGAGGGGAGATTTAGATGAGAAATTGGGAAGTTCTTCACTCTGAGGGTGGCAAGACACTGGCCCAGGCTGCCCAGGGAACCCATGGATGCTCTGGCACTGGATGTGTTCAAGCCCAGGCTGGATGGGGCTTGGAGCAGCCTGGTCTAGCGGGAGGTGTCCTTGCCCGTGGCAGAGGGCTTGGTACTGTATGATCTTTAAGGTCCCTTCCAACCCAAACCATTCTACAATTCTATGCTACATTGGGAGCCTTTGCCAAGAAAAGGGAAAAGTTTATAAGAGAAGTGCATTATGAAAGATTGTTTCTTAAGGCTTTTTGCAGAGTAAAGCTGCTCCCCCATACACATTCCTTTCCTCTATTTTCATTTGCCAAAAGGGATAAGAGAAATGACCTAAAGAACTGTAACCCCTCACATTTTATCTGTCCATATTGATGCGGATTGTATCTAGAGAGCACATCCCCGGGCTGGCTGTAAGCCTAGTCTCCAGCCCAGCCTAATAAAAGGCTGGGCCAGGTGAGCCAGGCTGGTCTCCTGCTTCCTTGTGGCACAGCCAGGGAGGGGTAATACAGCCAGTGAGCTCTGCCTGGCCATGGCCACAGATGAGGAAAACAGGAGGGAGGATGAGAGGAACAGGCTCTTTTCTTCCATTTTTTGCTGGTGTTGGGATCAAATCTCCTCTCCTCCTGGTGTGACCATGCTTCTGTGCCCTGCAGGTACACATGGTTTTGTGCTGGATAATTTCACAAGTGAGATCCATCCATTAAGCTGCCGGTTCTGGTCACTCCACTCAGTGTAAAATAACCAACAAATGGGACTCTGACCTACTTACATTTTTTTCCGTGTTGGTGCAACGCAGCTGGAGTTGGGCAGGGAGCAAGGCAGGGATGCAGAAAGATGAGTACAGTGAGTCTGTGCCTGGATCCTGCTTTGTTGGGGTGGAGAGCAGAAGATGAGGGGTGACCTTATTGTGGCCTTTCAATACTTAAAGGGAGATGGGGATACTCTTTTACACAGGGCCTGTTGTGACAGGACAAGGGGTGATGGTTTTAAACTAAAAGAGGGAGATTTAGACCAGAGAGAAGGAAGAAATTTTTTATGATGAGGGTAGTGAGAGCCTGGCCCAGGTTGCCCAGAGAGGTGGTAGAAGCTCCATGCCTGGTAACATTCCAGGTGAGGTTGGACAGGGCTCTGAGCAACCTGCTCTAGTTGCAGATGGCCCTGCTCCCTGCAGGTTCAACCAGATGAGCTTTAAAGGTCCCAAAACATTCGACTGGGCTCCTCCTTGCTGCAGCTGATCCTGCACAGTTTCAACAGCTGCTCTGCAATTCCCTCACACTCACCAAAATGCTGCAGGAAGGGAACTTGCTCCAGGAAAGGAGCTGATCCAGGACAAAGGCAAGAAAAATCATCCACTCTCATGGCAAAACTTGCTGTGTCCAGGGCAGAGGTGAATAATTTCCTGCAACCAGGAGGGCATATGTGTCAGCTGTGCATCCTGAGGCTGCTCTGGCTGCTGCCACTTCTTGTACCAGTCTCTCCAGTGCCAGCAGGGCTGGATGGACCTGTCCCTTCCCAGCCCATGGTCCAGCCCAGGAACACAGGTTTGTGACCATGCATGCTAACTTTGTTATTTCCAGCACTTGACCATCCCCATGGATTTGCACAGTGCTTGAAAATCCTCAGCAGGAGCAGTTTTATTGACAGGAAAGGTGGTTTTCTCAGAATGGAAGCTTACCGCAAGAAAGTGGTGCTTTCAGTCAAATGTTGGTTAGGAGGGTGAAGGGAAGGGAAAAAAATGTCATGTAGCATTTTGGTAAAGTAAAAACATCCTTTTTTCCACACATTTGGAAGGGAAAGCTTAAATTTTTCACCTCCAAATGATTTTCATGCTGACATTTCTTTTATTCCATATAATCAGGCAGCTGTAAACATTAGAGTCTTGACACCAGAAGGAAACATTTTGAGCAGCATCTCCCCGCCTTTCCCACCTTCCCTTCACTTTCTTTCCTTCAAGCAATTGGAAATAGTGGAATTTCTCTCGGGCACTAGAAATTTTACTGCCTCCTCACCTCTGGCACAGGCTGAGAGCATTTTAAGCCTTACTGAAACCCCAAAGAGACACAAAACCTTGTCTGTTACCCTGCTTCCCCTACCCTTGTGAGCACCAGAGTAGAAATCACACCGAGCTGAGCCGAGCTCTTGCCCCTTTTGAAATGTTGGTGTGTGTTACCAGACGTTCAATGTCTGGAGACTCAGTAGTGCTGACCAGCAGACAGGGGGAAGAACAAGATTTATAAAGAAGATTATGCAAAAGAAGTAGTGGCCCTTTTTTTCCCCTTTCTCCTCATCTTGTGCAAATTACCCTATTATTCTGCTCCCTTAGGATGCCTGAGTGTCCTTATGTCTTCTTTTGAGCTAAAGTCATCCATGCATTAAATTAGTTCTCTGCCTAGAAATAGCTTGATTACTTTCTCCAAGCTGCAGTTAATATGAGGTTCCCTGAGAGTTTCAAAAATAAAAATGGGGCAAAAAGGGAAGAGGGGAGTGAAAGGGAGGAGCAGGGGCATGATGCATCTTCCTTCAGCTGGTAGAGGATCCATTTGCCTCGAGTGTGAGGTGCCGTGGTGCGGCAGAGGGGCAGCAGCTACCACCTGCATGGTGTGACTGGAGGGGTCAGTCCCCCACCCCTGTGAGCAGTCACCTTTCCTGAGGGCTTGTGGAATGGCTGAGGCTGCACTTGGTGGCCCATGTGAACCTCTTCATCATCTCTTCCCAAAGTGCTGGGTGCATGATGGTATTTTTCCTCCTGGTTTGCCTCAAATTGTGTCTCATATTTCCCATCTTTTCCATGTTGTTGTTCTGTTGAACTCTGACCAAAGGGAAGCAGGGAGACCTCAGTGGAACACTCCATCCCAGCTAACCCAGGATGAGTTAATTGAGAAAACTGCCAGAACTCAGGAAGACCCAGGATCCCTCAATATCCCAATAATATCCCTCAATACCCAAATAATATTTTCTTCCCTACCATAAGTTTGACCCCCAGTGCAAGGCTCACCTGCTGCCAGGGGAGTAGTCCACTGCAGAGGACATCAGATTTGAGTAGTAAACCTCATTTCTCTTAAGGCATTTGCTGCAGGAACACCCTGCAGCAGCAGGCACGTGTCCCTACCTGGGCCAGGATCACGTTTTTAGCCCAGGGCGCAGGACCACAAACTGTGCTCCCACCTCCCCACACTTCTCTTCTCCTCCCTGCTACACCTCTGAGGCTGTTTCCTCGTTGCTGGGGACAGCCAAGCTCCTCAGCCCTCCTCTACCCACAAACCACAGCATATTATCTCCCTCACGTCCCTGCTTTTATCTGTAACCAGCGGGAAGGCGGGGTGCTCAGCCCTGCTCCCCTCCGAGCTCAGCATCCCAAGCACTCAGGGCTGGCACAGCACAATGCCTGTGGCTCCCACCAGCTCCGGGCTCCCCGCTGGGCATCGGGATCATCTCTGACTTTCACTCCCTGCTGCAACATGCTTTCTGTTCCCATATTAACCTTGGCCATTTTTCTGCTCTTTATCATCATTTCCTTTCTGCGGAGCTTTTCCAAAGAGGCAGACGAGGCTGAGCCCATTGCCTAAGAGAGACTGTGAATCTCAGATAATGGCCTTAGAAAATGTCCTGTGCTATTTTGTGCTCATTCCTTTGTATCACCTTGATGTTTGTGATAGGTTTCGGGGATTATTTTTTTTCCCCCCTCGACTCTTCTGACCGTTGGTCAGGTGTCAGCTCCCAGGTGTTTGCAGGAGCCCCAAGAGCTGTTTCCTGAACATCAGATGAATTATCAGGGCCACTTATCCCTCCTTTTCACTGTGTTTCACTGTGTCCTTTACAGAACTACATCTGCAGATGTGGGGTTTCCTTCTTTTTTTTCTCCTTCCCAGTTGCCTTGCTTCCCACAGGCTCCTCCAAAACCCCATTCACCACTTTTACTGATGGCTGCAGCTTCCTTTGGCAGCTGGTAAGTGAGCCCAGCAGGGGCAGTGCCCTGCTAGACCTACTGCTTACCAGCTGGGAAGGGCTGGTGGAAGATGTGGTGGTCAGAGGTTGTCTTGGGCACAGCGACCATGATATGATACGATTTTTGATATGTGGTTAAGTTAAGAGGGTCACCAGCAAAACTTCCACCTCAGGCTTTCGGAGGGCTGACTTTGGTCTATTCAGGACGCTGGTTCGGAGAGTCCCTTGGGAAGCAGTCCTCAAAAACAAAGGGGCCCAGGAAGGTTGGTCTTACTTTAAGAATGAAATTCTGAAAGCTCGGGAGCAAGCTGTCCCTGTGTGCTGAAAAATGAGCCAGCGGGGAAGAAGATTGGGCTGGTTGAGCAGGGAGCTTTTGCAGAAATAAAACTCAGAAATAAAAAAGAGTGTATCAACTTTGGAAAAAGGGACAAGTGAATCAGGAAGCATTTAAGGATATTGTAAGGTCATGTAGGAAGAGAATTGGAGATGCAAAAGCTCAGTTAGAAATTAATCTGGCCATCTCTGTTAAGGATAATAAAAAATGCTTTTATAAATACATTAATAACAAAAGGAGGATCAGGGAAAATCTCCACTCCTTATTGAATGAGGAGGAGAACATAGTAACGGAAGATAAGGGGAAGGCTGAGGTACATAACACCCTCTTTGCTTCTTTTCTTTAACAAAAAGAGTAGATATCCTCAGGGCAACTGGGCTCCTGAGTCAGTAGGCAGGGATGGGGAGCAGAATACCCCTCCTATAATCCAGGAGGAAGTAGTTAGTGACCTACTGTGCCACTTAGATCCCAACAAGTCCGTGGGTCCAGATGAGATTCCTCCTAGGGTGCTGAGGGAGCTGGCAGAAGAAATGGCTTAGCCGCTCTCCATCATTTATCACCGGTCCTGGCTAACTGGGGAGGTCCAAGATGACTGGAGGTTGGCCAGGAGGTGACTGAAGGGTGATCAGACATTGGAGTGGACTGCCTAGGGAAGTGGTGGAGTTGCCGTCCCTGGAGGTGTTTAAGGAAAGACTGGCTGTGGCACTTAGTGCCATGGTCTGGCCGATGTGGTGGTGATAGGTCATAGGCTGGACTTGTTGATCTCAGAGGGTTTTTCCAGCCTCAATAATTCTGTAATTTGTGATTCTGTGATCAGCAAATCCACAGTGAAGGCATGTGGCTGCCGTCCTCTTCCAAGACCTGTATCACACCCTGTTGATGCTCCTCCGCCTCCCTGGGAATAGACCAGTTCTCCCAGTAGCTGGGATGTTGCCCAGTGTGTGACTCTCCCGCGTACAGCTGCTAAAGGAATAATTTGCAATTACCCAGAGCCCAGGCTGCCTGCCCAGCCCGGCCGGCATCCAAGCAATCGATTCCCATTCTGCGCAGTGGCCTCTCTTCCTGCTCTCACAAACAATGACAAATGGAGCACCACATCAGCTTGGATGGAGCGGTGACATCAGCAGGAGGAGTAATTACCCATTTGCCAGATGAGATAGGATGTGCAGTTTTCCTGCACCACCTTTCAGGAGCTGAGCAGCTTGTAGCAGTTGATCACAGAGGCGGGGAGAGGGGCCCACTCCAGCCACACAGCAGATCCTGGTAGAGATGCATCAGCAAGAGATACTCTGATCATTCCCAAGGCTAGTAAGGCTCCAGTGTGGCCAGGGAAAGGCTCCTCAGCCGGCACTGGGGACAACACAGCATTGCTGGGGTCCAAGTAGTGGCTTCAGCTTTCAGGGCCGTGGTGGGATGAACTTCTACAAAGCTCTCCAGAAGTTTGGAGGGGACCAGGTGAGCTTGAAGTTTTCTCTATGGTTTGTGGGAGAAGAACCACAACCAGAGTGGGTTTTGCACCATCCAGCCTGCCTTCTCCATGTGAATTTGCACTCAGAGCATCTCTCTCCTGGAGTCATAATTCACTCCCTGGCTTACTTTGAACAAGGCACAGAAGAGCTCCCTGCCAGAGGTGAGGAGGTGGGAGGATGAGCTCTCCAAAATGGGGTACACCAACACAGAAAATGTAGCCAGGTTGGTCCCAGCCCCTTCCCCAGCTGCTGGAAGAGAGATAAACTGCTTTAGGAAAATCCTGTCCATGCTGAGAGGTGGAATGATGCCTATGTGTTGCTACAGCTTTCCTCTTTTCTTCCTTTAATTAAAAAGAAAATGTCTTCCTCTGAAGTAATTAATTACTAATGACACAATTAGAACCAATAAAGAGGGATAGGAAGAATAAGATTAAAAAGAAAAAGAAGAGAGGAAAAAAAAAGGCAAAACAAAACCAGAACCCAAAAAACCCTCTGGCAATTTGAGACATTTGAAGACTTTGCAAGAAATTAAGGAAATAATTGCTTGATTTAAACTTTATCCTCATTCCTTCTGGGCCCCCACTGGATGGGCAGTGTGTGGATGGAAACCACCTTTCCAGTGCTCCTCCCTTCCATCAAAAGAAGAAGACAAGTCTCTCTAACTCATGTAATCTGATTTTCCTACTTGAGGGCTGACTCTGAGGCAGCATTTCACATTGGGGTCCTTTTCTGCAGTCGACCAACTTGCCGTGCAGGAAACCTGGATCTAACACCGTAACCCCCATGGTCACATTTTTCCACATCTACTTTGCCAGTACTGGTGTCTCTCATGGCCTCACCCCTCCTTCTGTCTCTTCAACCATCCTATCTCCCTGGACAAGAAATCACAGCTCTTCTCTCCTGTCTCATCCCCCATTCCGCTGGCAGCCAGGGATGGAGCAGAGCTGTGAGTTGAGGACAAGCAGGGACAACTCTCAGTGTCCAAGTTTAAAGCTCCTTGGCTTTGAAAGGCTGGCTTAAATTGCTTGAAGACTCTGAAAAATAGATTAAGGGCGTGGGAAGAGGGAAGCCCAGCTGAGCTGCTGGCTGCCTGCTGAGTGCTTATTATTTCTGTCAGCTGAGTGTTTTAACTCGATAATCTCAGATTGAAATGGGTTTTGGGAGGGGAGAGAGCAGTGGGAGGCAAGGCGGCTGCTCCTGTGGGAGGCTGGATTAGGCAAAGAGTGAATTTTCAGCCTCTTTTTCAATGGTGAAAAGCAGTTTCTGATCTGGAGGTGGGACGAGGCTGCAGCTCCAGGTCTGGCAGAAGAATGGGCAAAGCAAAGTCACTTCATGATGGATCTCCAAGCTCCCAACCTCCTTCTCCATTCTATCTGTCCCTGGCCCTCAGGAAGTGAAGGCACCCAAAACTGGGCTTTGTGCCCCCTGGTAGTCATGAGGGCCGTGACAGTCCCTCTTCTGTGGGGCCCACAAGGGCCAGTGGGATTTCTGTAGGTCCTGCACTAAATCCCCTGGCCGTGGTGGTTTAAGCTGTATTCCAGAGAGGAGACTTTTCTGCTTGCTAAGGGCTCTGGAACAAGCATGTTTGCATGGTCTCAAAGGTGGTTGTTTTTCTTGATGGATATACAAGAAGGGGTGACCCCACTCCTCCATGCACAGTGAAGTACTGTGTCCTAACACCAGGCCAGTTTTTCTGTTCCCATTTCAGTGCAGAGCAGTTTCTAGGCAGGGCATCCTGGAAAAGATCCTGGAGGTACGATTTGGACACCTTCACCTTGCCTACGACTCCAACCTCTTAGCAAGAGCAGATCTCCTGCAACGTGCAGGGGGAGATGGTTCACACACAAACACTAGATCTCTGTCTCATACACCAAGATTTTGCAGCCCTGACACTCAGAGTAATGCCTGGTTCTGAAGGAGGAAGGTTTATCCTTGCCCTTCTCAAAGTGACCTTCTTGCAGGCCACCAAACCATGGTGGGCAACCAGGCTCCCTGACTCCATCAGACTCCCAGACTCCATCAGAAGTCTGCCAAGGTGTCACCCTAGTCTTGCTCCAGGTTGCAGCAGTTCTAGGGCAAAGCCAAGCCCTTTTCTCTCTGCAGTGTATTCCTCAGGTAGCAAACCTTAAAAACTTGGTCAGCATTTGTCATGGAGGTTGCCGTGAAGGACTCTGTGCCCAGCCAAAGGCCAGCTAGACTTCTGCTGGGACATGCTCTCAATCCCAATTCTCACTGGCTTTCTTCATCTGGATCTAGAAGGGGTGTGCAATAAAAACCAAAAAAAAACAGGGGAAGGGAAAAAAATAGGAAAGAGAAACTGAATTCTTATTGACTGCTGTGTCCCTCCCGAGGCCATGGAAGCAGGAATGGGGAGGGAGAAAAGCTACTAATACATCGTTTTGTCTTCAAGCAATTATGTGAAAATGAGTTAATCACAGGGTCACAGAAGCCATAACCATTAATTAATCCCCAGCATGAGCCGAAAAGATGAATTTCCTGCAGTAAACAAACGTGAGTAACAGCATGGCAAGGAATCAAGCTCCCGACGGATTATCAGAACCCGTGCCGGCAGCTCCACCATGGCTCTGAGGGGCAGGTGATTTGCACCCTCGGACTGCAGACCAGCTGCTTGCACCCCTCAGCCCTTCAGGGTGAAAGCTTTCCTGCCAAATTGCTGCCTTAGGGTGGCTGGGGTGGGGAGGGCAGCAGGGGAATTGCCACAGATACAGATGTTCAGTCTCCTGCAAATGGAAGAAGGCAAAGGCATGTGAATCTGGCGCTTGGCCTCTTGGTGCTGTGAGCAGGACTGGTGTCCCCGCTGGCTCAGGAAACTAGACAGGCAATGATGGGGAGTGGGGGGGGATGGGGTGGTGGTGTATCCTTGCTGTCCCTAATCCAGCTGGATTAGGGTTTGTTATAAACCGATGAAACTCCCCACTGGATCATCTCAGCAGCTTCCAGATGGGAAAAGCCATGAAGGTGTCACCTGCTGCTGGTGGGCCTCTGCCCTCCCCTGCCATCCCAACATTGTACACTGCCTGTGAGCTCTGCTGCTGGGCTGTTATAATGGGAGGGGGGGAAAGAGGGCATGGAGGGATGAATGGGACAATCTACATTATCTATTTAATGGCTATTTTCATATCATTGCCATTTCAACAACTAACTGCCTCTTGTATTTGGAACCTTTTTAGAAAGATCCCATTAAATCCCAAATGCGGACAGATCTGGCATGTCTCCTATTGAAATGGCTCTAAAGCCAGCCCAGGACAAATGAAATGTTGCCATAAATCCTGACATCTCCTTGAAAACTGGCCTTTTTTTTTTTTTTTTAATTTTTGTTGTTCTTCTTCTTTTTTCCTTGGTACTTGCCCTCATTTCCCCACATGAAGCGGTTAAATCACTGACCCTTTTAGAAAGGGTAGGAAACCCTCTGAACATTCATCTTGTAGCAAACTCTTCCTCTAAACACGAACCACACCAGTTCAATAAAAATTACCATTTGCTGTAGGCTGTGCAAGTTGGCTGCGTGCACACAATTAAATGAGTTTAAACCCAGCCTCTATTTATTTAGGTAAATGGAATAGGAATAATGCTAAAACCAAGCTGAAATCATCCAAATTCTTCCTGGGCTGTCAGAGATTGTTCAGGACAGGCATGAAACTCTCCTCTCCATGTCTCCCTGCCTCTCTGCTTTGCATTGCCCCTGTGCTCCCTGGCGCTATGATCTGCTCATCCCAAGAGAGACAGACCCACAAAACCCATTGCATCACAGCTGCAGTCCCAGTAAAGCAATTGAAGGAAGCCGGGATGGATGTTCCCTTCCAGAGCACTGGAAAGGCTTCACATGCTCCTGTCCCCTGGGAGCTTTACCCAAACTTTGCAGAGTAGGACCAGCCACTGGAGATGCTCCTCCTTGGGACGTTGCATCCAAGTGTAATTTCTCCTGCGTAACTTCCCTGGTGGCATCTCACAGGTCCAGGTGACATCCAAGTGCTGCCTGAGAGGCTGCTGCAGCCCCAGCCTGGGTGACTGCCCTGTCCCGGGCTGCATAGCCAGGACAAGGTCTGATTCTTGTCCGTTGCCCCTGTGGTCATTTCTTGCTGCAGACCCTCCAGCTTCATTCTCTTCTCGCCCTGCCCTCCTCTCTTTGAGTTGCTGTAGGACTAAAGCCAAGCTCAGCTGATCTGTGTTATTTGGCTGGTGTCAGACCAAAAGAGCAATTCTTCCAAGGTATGGGGTGTCTGGGAGTATGTGAAAGGAAAAACACATAACAAACATGAAATACATCACTGCAGATCAGTGGGAAAGGTGGGGTTTTTTAACAAAGTCCCCACAATAAACATTATTTGATGGTCTATCTACCCTCTTTTTTTATTAAAAGTCAGTCAAATTTTATTGGAAAAAAAAATTAAAAGAAGTCAAAACATTTCACTTAAAAATGATCCAAAGAGAGCTGAGTGCCCTGAAGTGAAATATCTGATTTTAAAAGCATCAGAATGTACTATTTCAGCTCCTCCCAAACACATTTCTGGGTGTCTCCAACCGGGTCTGCTTGTCCCACTTGAACTCCCCTGGTTGTCCCTTTGCTGGGTATCCACCAGTTAGTGCTGTTTATTACTGGAATAAGTGACTCTCCCATTGACACAAGTGATACTGATTGTTGACCCTGATACTGTTGATGGTTAACTACAAATCATTGCTGCCGCTACCTCCGGAATGAGCTGTGCAGGGACAAACGTGCAGCCTGTACAACAGCACCTGGCTGTTGGCAGAGCCCGAGACCCAAGGCTCAGAACCCCGTCAGCGTGTTCATATTCAGAGAGCAAAAATTAACTCCAGACACTGACAGGCATAAGACGCATTATGGCATCAATCAAGCCTTATGCTCAATCAAGTATTTCCAAGAAGCAGGGGCATTTTGCTGAAATTTCTTATCTCCTCTCGTTTATTTGATAACTGACCTTTACAAAATTTGCCAAATCTCAGATGGCCTGAGTACCACTCGGCAGTGTTTATTCTTCTGTAGCCAGCTCCCTCCTCCTAATGATCAGTCTCTTCACAGCCATGCTGACCTTTGACAAGAGCACTTTATGAGCTTTATTAGCTGCTGGGAAGTTGTATGATGGCCCTGTGAGTAAATGGAGGGATCAGGGGGAGAAATATCCCTGTGAAATAGCAAGTTTTGCATAAGAGTCAGCCGTGATGGTGGCTCAGATGTGAAAAGTTGGGTTGGAAGAAGCAGGGGAGCGTGGCCAGGCTGAGGAAGGTGCTGCTGGGGAGTAACTTTTTGGCTACTCCGACAAAGGGGGATAAATGAACTTTGAGCCAGATGAAATCATGTCTCCAACCCCAGTGACTGAGTGGTCAGAGGGCAAAGGCTGAGGGTGCCACAGGGAGTGAAATTCCTCCTTCACTTGGGTGAGGAATGAGGATGGGGATGCCAAAGCAGATGATTGGCCATGTCTCTTCCCCAGGACTATTGGGGTGGTACCTGGGAAACTGGGGTGGGGGGGGAAATTTGGGGGCACGGTGTTTGCATGCCTCACATCTCACAGGAAGGTTTGAGCACCCTGTTCACCCTGAATCACTGCAAGACTGTGCCTCATCCTTGGCTCTGAGTGTGCTTAGGGACCAACCTTGATTCACCTGGACTGAGACCCCAGCGAGAGCCAAAAACTCCACAAAAGGCTCAAGGATGGCTCCGGGTCTGTCTGGGGCTGCAGCGTCAGGAGCTGTGGGGCGCAGAAGTCCTTGGGCCGTGGGGATAAAGGGGGATTGACCTAACAAAGTGTTGGTCCTTCGTTGAGCAATAGTCCCCTGCTGAAAAGCAGGCAACATTCGTGCCTGTGTCTGGGGAAAAGTCTGGGAGGTATGAACGCTAATGTCAGGAGACCAGAAGGGAAGCGAGACAGCTACCCACTCCAAGAGAAAGAGAGAGCAGGAAAATGAGCCTTTGTGATATCCTCACCCATTTGCACACAGAAAACTTTCTAAATGCTAAGCCAAATAAAGTCGTCTTATCAGCGTATTACCACTTAAGGCTCTTTCAGGCAGATTTGGAATGAATTAGTGCTTTTTTTAACTACAAATAGGAGCAAAGTGAATTTTCTTACTCTATTACCCTGCACGGCTCCTGCTTTAACCCTTGGAGGGAAGAGTAGCTCTCCAGGTGGGCAAGGTCCAAGCTGGGCCAAGGTACTTTCTGGTACCGAGGTCTGGTTCGAAAGCTGCTGCCTCCCACAGATCCTGGAGATTCTGAGCCAGGTTTTGCTGAGGTGAATCAGCTTGATACCATCCTAATATTTCCTCTTATTACACTGAGTTATGCAGCTTCTTGGTGCACAGGGATGCCTTCCCTGTCCCACCTTGCCATCACCAGAAGGCTAGCTCCAGCAGTGGGCAAATGTCACCATGGCTTGTTATAATGGCAAATTGGTCACTTTGTCAGGGTGGTGCCAAGTGCTCTGCCCACCCTGCAAGCTCCAGCCTGTGCCCAGGGCCAGTGTGGCCTGTGGATTAACTTGAGGACCTGAAGCAGATCATAGAATCATGTAGAATCATAGAATGTTAGGGGCTGGAAGGGTCCTCTAGAGATCGAGTCCAACCCCCTTGCCAAGGCAGATCACCCAGGGCATGTTGCACAGGAATGCATCCAGGCAGGTACTGTCATTCTCCTTCCCCACCTGGACAGGGGTTGGGACACAGCACGGGTGAGCACTGTTAGCACACACTGGTGTCTTGATCTGTGCATGGAGACAAGAGTTGTGAGTAACGCAAACACAGTGTCTCTTTCTCAGTCTCAGCCTGGACAGGAGGAATGATAGAGCCAGGCACAGGCAGCTGGGAACTGATGCATCCCCTCTCCTGTCCCCTTGAGCAGGTGACAATTTGCAGCTCAGTGCACATGGCCGTGCATGGCTCAGCTGGTGTGTATTTACAGGTGCTTTGTGTCCTCTCTGGTTTGGGAATTCAAGGGCCCAAGTTTGCGTCTGAGCTCTGGAAAGCTGGAGTATACCCATCACACATGGACTGATGTGTCATGTCTCCTGGTGACTGTCCCCACCATGTCCAGACAGGACACCCTGCTCAATCCTCAGATGATCCTTGGGGCAGAGCAAGGGGCTCTCCCAGCCTTGGCTGTGCCAGACCTGTTCCCACACAGGGCAGAAAACCCCTGGGGCTGAGTCAGGCCCCTCCAGAGGAACCACCCAGCCCCATCAGCCAGCAGCTTGCCCACCAAACAGCTCACAGGCCATGCTTTTCCTACACACACGGACCCATCACCCACCAGAGAAACACCATTTGTTAGTAATTAGTTGTCTGACTTAATTGCTCTCCAGTCCTCTGATCTCAGTCAGGCTGTTCTGCTGTTTCAGGAACGTCAATGTTTTACAAAGCTGCTTTTTTTTTTTTTTTTTTTTTTTTTTAAAGAGAGTGGAGGAAACAGCCGTTGGAGTCTCCATGGCTAAAATTATTCATATAGATGAAAGACTGTGGCTTTTGGTGCCTCCAGGAACAGAGTCACCATATGCTAGTGCTTCACAGCGAGACACGTGTTCTCCAGGCACTCACCCCTCTACGTGCAGCTATGCTCCTTGCTGCTGCTCTGCAGAGAGCCCACTCCTGGAGCTGGGGTGGGGTGGCCAGCGAGGGCCCAGTGTGTCTGAGAGAGGAGAGGTGGGGCACAGGAGCTCAAGGGGGGGACTCCACCACCTGTGAGAAGGGCTCCCACTGGGAAGCTCCAACTGCTGTCTCCAGCCTGGTCTGGTGGTACCTGCTCTGGGCATGCTTTCACGTCTCACCCTGCCTGCTGGGACTGGCTTGTAGGAGGGGTTACTGAGTCCCTGGTGTTGATTCACCTGCCTTTCTTTCTCCCTCTGCCCCACCAGGCAGTCCTGTGAGCCTTGGAAATGTCCTAACCATATTACAAAAGACCCCATGGATCCCCAAAATCCCAGGCTTGCAGAGCTGCCAGTGCTGGAGGTACAGTACACACCATCCCTCAAGACTGAGGCTGGCCTTTTTTAGGACTTTGCCAGCTGTTTGCCCCTCTTCCCAGCTGCCAAAGGGCTGAATCAGTACTATGGTCACTATCGGGTGGCTTCCCAGAATACATGGGACTGTGATGAGACTGGGCTGCCCGACACTTGCTGGCCACAGCCCTGGTGCTTCGACTTTTCAGTTAGGATCTTCTGAGATCATCTGAGAACCAAAGCTTTGTGAGTCGTCCTTTGGACCACTTCATGATGGTTTCTGTCCGCCCTGGCCTGGACACAGGATTTCACTGAGACCCATCACCCATGCAACTCTTGAACAGGCAAATGATTCCCCATGACAGCTCCTGTCTGTACAGCTCTATGAGGAGCTGCCCAGGAATGGAGGTTTTTGTGTGAGCTGGGACATGAGCCAAGAGCCCAGGGAAGAAAACAGTCCCAGCAGTCTACATCCCATGCTCTCTTACAGTAGGTGATGTGGGATGGTGGTGTGGCAGGAGAAGACACCAAGACATTAGTCCTCTTAGAGTCCAGCCTTCTTCAGGCTAGCTCCATTTTCTGTGGGATGTTGGTACCCAGTATATATGAGGTCCAGAAAGGCTTGAAATGATACGACCAGTGGCCATTAACTGTCAGCCATTCAGCATATATCAAATGATGCCACCCAAACCCTTGCTGCTGCTGGTGGAGGTGATCTGGGCTGTTTGCGAAGGTGAAGATCCGAAGCCAAACCCATCCCTGAAAGGTTCACCTTCAAGAGGGACACCACTGGTGCCCTTCCAGAATCCTGCTATTAATAGGGAGCCATTAGCAGAGCAGCTGTTGGAAAGGGCCTCCTGGGACCCAGAGCCATATGGTGTGGGAAGGATGGGTGGAAGAGCGATGTCAGAAGCCTGTCGGCATCTGCCAGGCTGGGGTGATCTGGGAGGCATCTTCTGCCACATGCCATGTGATAAATGGTGCTAGGAACAAGGCTGACATCTCCATTGGCTCCTCTTCCTTGTGTAGCTCTTGGAAATCTTCTTCATGCATTGAGGTGGAGCCACGAGTGTCTCCACATGCATGTGCTCTGGTGTCTCATGGAGATGGTGGGAAATTTGCCATGAACCGTTGCTTCAGTGTGGGATTTTCAAGTTGCTGTTTTGTACCGTGTTAATTTTCCGCACTCTCAAGCAGACATCCAGTTCCTAGCACTGACTGAAAGGACAATATTTCCCTTGGTGAGGAATCAGCTTCTTCCTAATTCAGTACCTGCCACGATGTGAGGAAAAATCAAAATATACTAAATCTCCATCTGGGAATGAAAGATCCTCTTCAACCCTTCACAACCTAGTTTGCAGTCCGTTAACACCAACTCCACTATCTTAATTTCATTGTTTTTTGAAAATCCTACATGCTAAGGCCATCCTACAAAAATCAGAAGCTGTCCAGGTCTCTCTTTTTTTTTTTTTTTTTTTAAAAAGCACTTTCTTCCCAAAGCAAAAGCCAACTCTTTGAGTGTGTCCTTTTCACACAAGGCAAATGCAGCACACTTTGAAAAAAAACCACAAAGGCAGGACTGAATCTGACAGCCCCTGTTCCCAGCCCTCCTCAGCTGCACTGAAGCAAATTAAAAAGCAATTTACAAGTCCTCATTTACAATCGTTCAACAAAGGGGAAGTACAAGAGCTGAGTTTAGATTCAGGAAAGGGAACTGTCATGTGGCTTTTGTTCATCTTCAGCTCTGGTTTAAATGAACAAAGACTGGACCTGACCTACTGCTGGTGGCATTCCATCAGAAATAAGAAAGCAGTGATGGAAGAAGACAAGCTGGAAGCCTTTTTATGCCCACCAGATGTAGATCGAGGTGTCTTAGCATCACTTTCATCTCGTTGTCCTTCCCTCACAGCATTGTTAGCATCTCCACTGCTTGGAGAGTGTAGACTTTCCCCCACTCAGAGCCTTAGCTCTGAGCTGAGACATGGCTACTGTAAACTGCCCTGAACCACCTAAAGACTCCTGAGTTCCATTTTCTCACAGAAGAAACAAACTCCAGAAGAAATTTAATGCAAAATGAGAATTTCCTCCCCCCCCCCCCCCAATTACAGCCACAAATTTGGCTTTTATTGGTGAGTTTGGGCAGGCTTTCTGTGCCTCCCACTTCCATCCTTATTTTTCTGACTTCAAAAAATATTTCTGTTCTCCATGCAAACCTCATCCTATTGTCATTTTGCCCTGGGGTGGCTTCTTTGGGCTCAGCATGATGTTGCAGGAAATGAGAGAGATGTGCAGAGGCTGAAGAGGAGACTGAATCAAGAAAACATCCAACCCTGCTCACTACCTCCACAGCTTGGCCCATCTGGGGGGCAGCAGTGCCCTCTTGCTGGAGCTCCAAGGTGGGGCTGACCTGACTTCCTGAGAGCTGGTGCTCCAAGGAGATGAAGCCTCTGAGATAATGCTGTTAGGCACATCCCTTGAGTGCGCAAACAAAGGGTGATGATGCATTGGTGCAACCCAAAGAGACTCACACCACACCTGGCTTTTTTCCTCCACAGATACGGAACATAGCATTGTTCATGTTCCCAAAGAGCACAAACTCTTGAGGTCACTTAGTGTCTGAGGTATGGGTCCAGCTTCCAGACTCTTCAGGTGACCTTGTGCTTGTCTTAATGCAACTGTCTGCAACCGGGGTCTGCAGTGTCCCAGCCCCTGGTACCCTTTGAGCTGGCCCAACCATGTCTACCAGCAAAGGTTTCAACTGGTTTCTGCTCTCCCACTCCAGGCCAGCTCCAGCCCTAACACAGCCCCAAAAGAACATGCTCCAGGGAACTCTCACCACCTTGCAGTGACCCTTCTTCATCAATCACCACCACATTTCCTGCTCCCCTTTTCAGCCCTCCCTGGATCTGAGCCATCAGAAAAATTTCCCTGCAGTTTCTTTTCATCCCTGGAAGGCAAAATTTATTAGAACCCATGCCTGTACTTCTGAACTGTTGTGTTTTTCACTGTTGTTTGAGAAAAAAGGTCTGGAGCTTGTAAATATGATGAGTAAGTAACAGTGAAAGAACCATGTTAATAAATATGAACAAAAAGAGGTGCTAAGGGAGGTGATGGATCAAGACTTTGCTTTGTCTGATTGCTCACACAAGCTCTCCAACAAGGATTGTGTGCCACGGTATTTCAGGAGATGTGACTTCAATTACCCAAACCTCTGGCAGAGGCAGCTTTTCTTAGGAAAAAAAATTTTTTAAAAATCCTTTTGCACAGCTCAGAGAAAAAATAGCAGATCCACATCAGTCTAACCTACTGGGGTTTTTCTCCATCCCTAGTGTATTATTTCTTCTGAAAAGTCATAATTTTTCCACTTGAACCACCCAGCTCTTTGTACAGTGTTACAAAGTGATAGTACATCCAAGGCCCATTTACAACATCACTTCTGACAGCACAGACACCAGGGCTCCGTGTTTCAGAATCTGTCCTTAGCTGAAAGCCTGTTCCAGTTGGATGGCTTCTGTCGACAGAGACCGGTTGTCTTGGTCTTTCATGCTCATATCTTCCAAGGCACTTCTAGCAAGTGAATGCCCAAGACCTCCTTTTTCTGTGATGAGATCATGAGCCTCTTTCCTTGAACAAAACCTAAGGCAAGAAATGGCTGATCCACTATTTTGCCTAGGCAGATGGTGTGGCTGAAATGGCAAAGACTCATCCCAGTGAACAGAGCAGGCTGAGGTCTCCATCTATCTTCAAGACCAATGGAGAAGGTTGGACAGGCAGAGTTTTGATTTCTGACTCTGTAGTGCTTTGATCTTCCCACCCCCCCGCCAAGCAGCACACTGAAGCTTCTACAAGTAGCCACATGCCCAGGAGCCAGTCCCCTTTATGGTCAACTGCC
>WUAM01000305.1:363081-403970 GCA_024336885.1 Actenoides hombroni
CCTGGGCCCGGGGTCACGGACGCCTTGGAGCCAGGCCGGGCCCGGGGGGGAGGGGAGGGGGCTGTGGGCCCACCGGACAGCCCAGACCGAACCCCGGCCGTGCCCTGGGGGTGTCCTAACGATGTACCCAAGGGGACGAGGCTGGAGAAGGACCCGCTGTCTTTGCGCACCCGTCGCGGGGAACGCCTGTGCCGCGAGCATCGCCTGCGCGGAGTTTCGTTTCTGCGAGGGGTCCCAGGGCTGCCCTTCCATTCCGCAAAAGCGCGTCGAGGCACAGTCAGATTGGGAGCGGGGGCCGAGAGCGGTTTCCTCTTCCCTCCAGGACCCTGCCGTCCATGCTGCGCCTGTGCGCGGGCTTTAAATCTTTAAGCCAGGTTTAAAAGACGCCCGTCTGGTTCTGGCTCTGTCTCTGCAGGGTTGTTCTGCCTCTTTTAGGCTGTTAAACAGAACGCGTGCCGCAAAAATAAAATAAAAAAAGTGTGATTTCCAGATTTAGCTCGTTGTCTCAGTTAAAAGTAAGTTGGGGTTGTGGGCTCTCTGGCAGAAGGAAAGGTTGGGTGTTGGAGGGGGGAGCACCAGCTGGGGTGAGTTGGGTGATAGCTTGTTTGCTGTGTGTGCTGAGCGGCCTTCTCGCTGAGCACGCTGCTTAAGCCTGACCTAAACCACAGCAAAATGTCACTGACTTATCCCTGCCTCGGTTTCTCCATCTGTAAAAGGAAAGTGGAAGCGCTTCGTGGTGGGATGGCAGCAGCTGGTGGCACAAGCGTTGCCCCGGTGGGTACCACTGAAGTGGAAAGTTGGAATAACATCCGTTATCTGAGAGCTTCAGGGCTCACAACAGAGCTTGTAGCTGGAGGTGGCATTGCAGAAGCACAGGGTGCTGTCCCGAGGATGTCATGCTGCTCCAGCTCCACGGGATGCTGGTGGGGCTTAAATGTGCTTTGGAGGAAGGCCCTGTGCTTCTGAGCCGTGTTCAAGTCAAACCGTGATGTCTTGGGGTAGAAAACCCACTTCTTTAGTAAGAAAGTACTTACATGATGCTGTCCGCTTGTGCTTGCACGTGCCTTTTTGGACACAGTTGCAGCATCTCTTGCTCTTCAGGAGCCTGGTTTTCCTGGCAGCTTCCTGACCCCCTCTGCATCTGCAGTGCCTATTTTGACTGGCCTGACTCTCATCTCTGGCTGGAAATGCTGGTCCAGGGCCACGCAGGAGCTGCCGCTCACGCTTTGAAGGAGCTCCCCATTGGCATTTTCCAAGGTACTTTGGCACAAGTGCCCTGAGCATCCCTTTGGGACAGCAGGGAACAGTTCTGTGGTTCAGCCACCCGTTTGATGGGCACAGATTGGGATCAAACGGAGCATTAGGGCTTCATTACGAGGTGGGCTGGGAATGAGGATCTCCCGAGTGGGAGAGCTTGTTAGAAAGAGGAAATGAGAGAGCGCAGAGGATGCTCTTTGTTTTGCAGGAACTTCATTAACGTCCATTTAAGCTGCATTAGACTCAAAGGGCTCTTCCTACCAATCACCTCCTCTTCTCCTGCAGGAAACCCACAAAGTTTACAGGCAGAAACTGGAAGAAGTCACCAGCTTGCAGACAGCCTGCAGCAGCTCCATACACCGGCAGAAGAAGACACTGAGGGATCTGAAGCACAGCCTGCAACGGTAACAGGAGACCTGGAGGGTGGAGGAGGCAGGGATAGGATGTTTCCCCTTCCCAATGGGCTGAAATGTTTGGATTTGTAGCATATTAATATGCAGTCTTTGTCACGGTGCTAATTCTGCTCCGTATTTTTCTTGAGTCATCTCCATCTATCACAGTCAAGGTAAAATGTAACCCCATGAGAGATGGAGTCCTGTAAATAAAGATCTTTGAGGGACCCTGGGTGGGTTTGCGTCCTCGCGGCGCGTGCCGTATGCTGCAGGACCATGCAGCTTTTGGTCCCTGTGTTTTGCTGGGTGATCAAAGCTTTGCTGTGCAAGCTGTGCTGGAAGAGCAGCACCACTCCTTGAACCTGAAGGTGTGACTTGCTCCAGGGTGGATTTACAGGAGGGAACTGTCTCTGGCTGCCTGGCTGATCCCCAGAAGCCACGGGCTAAATTCCTTGTGTGCAGGACAGAAGGGGACCACCTCTGACAGCACAGGCTGCTAACGCTGCTCTGCTCTGCTCTGTTTTGCATTAATTGGTAAAACCACAGTTAGTCAGTAAATCATCAGCTGCACATTTGTTAAAACCTGAAAATCTGTCATGCCTGGAGAGCTGCAGCCTCTGCAAGGGCTGAAACAGCACACAAAGTTCCCAAAGTGGAAAGAGTTCCTGCAAGAAAGCACAATATTCCCCAAGTGCTCTGCTAGGGAAGGAGTACGGGATCCTGGCACTGAGCTGAGATGAAAAGAGAAGCTGATTGATAAAGCAGCTGGTTGAAATGTCCAGTGCAATAAAACCCTGGTAAACCAAACAGTGCTGCAGGAATGGAGGAGCAAAGCGTGCAGCGGCATCGACTGGCGTGGTTAGCTTTTTAACAAGGTGGATTTTACCACAACGCTGTTTTTCTTTTAACTATAAAGGAGATAAAAATCTGAACGTGAACATCTTATTTCTGTCTTACAGGTGCAAGCTCAGAGCGAGTCCTGAAGAGTTTGCTCTCATTCAGGAGATTAGCACCCAGATCAAGGAAAGGCAAAATGCCTTCTTTGACATGGAAGCCTATTTGCCAAAGAAGAACGGGTACGTGCTTCAGGAAGGCTGGGTTTTTTTTTTCTTCTTTTAAGGGTTTGCAGTGGTATTGTTCCTGAAGGATAATGTGAGTGTTGAAGAAATATGTGTCAAACTGGATTAGTCATAATTCTCTTGCTGAGCTGCTGTGTGAGTTGTACACAGAATTCATTAGCTGGAAGTGTATGTAAATGTACTGCGTGGAGGCAGGGCAGGTTCTCCTGTGAAAATAAAAGTAACCCTGCCTTGGCAAGAGATCGTGCAATTCACTCTTTGATGTTTTCTTGTGCTAATGTTTTTAAGATTAAATCATGAGAAGAATTTTCTCTCTATTTATTTAATTTTTTTAATAGTGTTTTCAACCGAATTTAAATTTATACTCGGCTTCAAGTGGGGTTGTTAGGACAGATTTCACTTGTCGAGGGCAGCGTGATGCTGCAGCCCTTTGCAAGTTTCTGTCAGAAGCTTTTCTTCTTATTTTTCCCCATTATTTTGGGTTTGGGGCAGTGCACACCACGCATCTCACCCTTGGACAGAAAAGGGACCAGAAAAATAAACCTTTTCTCTAACTTCTTGGAAATGCTGACCAGTCTTCCCACATTTAAATCCCCTTCTGTAGTCTGTCTTTGTTTGCTGTAGGGTTTGAAATAAGGCAGATACTGCTTTGGTAGATACGCTGGTGCCTTCAGCTCTGATTTGGGTCATTCAAGTAAAACAACTTACGTGGGTCTACTCTTGTTTTTTTTCTTCCAGCCTGTACTTAAATCTGGTGCTGGGAAATGTGAATGTAACTCTCCTGAGTAACCAAGCAAAGTAAGTGTTTCCACACGTGGGAATTTGGGTTTCTCTGGGGCCAGCCCAGAGTTGGAAATGGGTTTCTCATGGATCTGATAAAAGATAAACTGTTGATGAGGAGCAAGTCAGGCTGATACGAGGCCAAGCTAATGCCTCGTGAGCTCTGATGGACTCTGCTCATCGATTGCTTTTAAGCCCAGCCTGTTGCCTTAACTGCAAGGTGGGGAGAGTTGCAGTGAAAAATGGCATTGTGACTTCTAGGCATAAAGTGCTCCAGAAAAGAGGTATCTTTTTTATTTTTTTAAACCTTATCATGCCAACCCAGAAACCAGCTCTTATGGACTTAAGCCATTGAGTTGTCTTGCAACATAACGGCCGTGCAGCCTGGATGGACCCTGCAGGCAGAACGCTGCCGTTCGCCACTGTCCGCTGCGTTTCTAAATATTTCAAGCAAAACTTCATGTTTCTTGGCTTGGCATGTGGATTTGTATCTGGTTTCAAACAAGTGAAGCCACGTTCTGGTAAAACCCCCTTTTGTGTCCGTAAATTCTGTCTGTTCCCTTCCAGGTTTGCCTACAAGGATGAGTATGAGAAGTTCAAACTTTATCTGACGATAATCTTGTTACTTGGGGCTGTCACCTGCAGGTTTATTCTCCACTACAGGTAAGCCTGCAGTTTGACTTTCAATTGTAATTATTTTGAATAAAATTATTCTGCGTTTGAATTAACTGTTCTGTTACGGCTGGTGAGCCTGGCTCTGGCAGGGTTTAGGATTTGAGTAGCTGGACAGCAGGACAGCTTTTGCACCCTTTCTTCAACACCAGCAGGACCTGTATTTTAGCTACTTGCTTTTCCATGTTTAACTTATCTTTGGAGTCTCTTGTAATTAAGAGAAGTCCAAAATCATGTTTCCTGACCTGTTGTTTTTCTGGCATCGTGCTGTGCTTGGGAACAGTTGGTTTTGCTCACAGGTTGTCCCGGGCAGGGACCGGTGCTGTGCTGCAGCTCTGGGGTTGCAAATGCAACAAGAGAGGATTTCCATGAAATGATCAAACCTGAAACATTATCTCTAGGTCATGATAAAGTATCTGAACACCAACAAGCTTCCTCTATTTAGTTTTGATTAAAAAATCAGGAAGATGTTGGAGCCTGGCACTTCTTCTGAGGTCTCTGTGGGTCTGTGAATTCAGGGTTGTACCAGGGAGTGAAGCTGCTGTATCCAGAGGCTGCCCTGAATCCCTTTGGCTTCAGGGGTTTTCAGAGGGCAAAATAAAGTTTTGTTGGGTTTTTGTTTGTTTTTCCCTCAGAGTATAATTCTCGTCTGCTCGTTTAGTTGATGGGATTTGTATAGATCTTATGGAATCTCCTCATTGAATTAGCCTGGAAATGCTTCTCTAAATTGGATCATCCACTGCTTCCATGGTGCTTTCTCTCCTTCAGAAGGAATTAATGTCATCTCTGCATACCTGCTTATCAGCTGATGATATGCAGTCTTATATCACGGGGCACTTCCCGGAGGAAAGGGCTCTGAGCCCGGCGGTGCCACCGCTGTGGATTGGAGATGTTCAGGGCTGGGGCTTTGTGTCTGTGGCCTGACTTGGGCAGGTTTTCTTTCACTCAAGGGGACAGAGGAAAAACAGAGATATTTTCTTTTTTTTCTCTAAATGTGTCTTTATAATTATCAGGATTTTTCTTTTTACTGTGTGGGGGTTTTTTTTCCTTTTTTCTTTTTAACAGGGTGACAGATGAAGTGTTTAACTTTCTGTTAGTGTGGTATTACTGCACGCTGACGATACGGGAAAGCATTCTCATTAGCAATGGATCAAGGTACCGTGGCACCTGCAAAACTATTTAAAGCATAAAATGTCCTTAAAACTAAAATGAGCAATAAAAAGGGACTCAGCTTGATGCTGACGCCCAGCACATCTGAGATGCTGATGCCTCTCTGCAGGGTCTGTTGTCTCCATCCCCGCTCCCTGGTCGCTTCCAAGGGCAGATGTGGCCACCTGAGGTTTGGGGAGGGAGGAGAAGGTGCAATTTCTCAAAGTCAATGAGCCCTTGGTCCAAAGTGTTGGATGTTTTTGGTAGCTGTGCGTTAGTTGTAGATGTGATCTGGGGTGTAAGTGTGTGTGCATGTGTTTTTGGAGAAAGGATGTTGTGTGTAGGGTCCACCTAATTAAGTAGCAATATCTAACGATCAGCTGGGAGTAGCTCATGGCTCCTTATTTCAGCCACTTGCTTCCCTCTCTGAAGCCAATTGCTTCCATCATCTCCTCAAAATGGGGATGGGAGGGAGCATTACTGGGAGCCCTGTCTTGACATTCCTGACTGGATGCTTGTGGTCCTTGCTTCTGATGCAGGAAGGGGTTTGTGCTTGGAGGCAGGCACCAGTTTGGCGTGCGTGGTGGGAAAACTGGGGCCTTCCTGCTTTGCCCAGGGGCAAAATCTTAAAAATGGGGTGGTTTCTGGGAGCTGCTTGAGGTCGCAGTGCCCGGTGCTGACTGTAGGCAGCAGGGATGAGCCAGTCTCTTCTGCAAGCGTGGCTGTCCCCAGGGCTGCTGTGGGCACGAGGTCTTGTTGTTTTGGGGTGCTTTCCAGAGGGGGGGTGGGGAATCACTGTGGGGTTGGAGCTGAAGAGTTAAAACAAAGCATGGGGATGCAAAGTTGCCAGCAGAGAAACCTCTGAGCCTGAGCTTGATGCATGACCAATGCTGTCTTGTGTTAGAGACCACAGAGCTTTGGTTGGAAATGCCCCAAATTAACCCATTGTGTTGGCTTAGTTTCCAAAGCAGCTCTTCATTTCTTGATTCCACTACAGCTTTTGCTCACTTCAGTGTCATTTGTGAGCTTTCTGCAGCGTTCGTGTCTGAAAGAAGCAGCCACCCCAGAGGAAGGGCTGGGAAACATCCCCGATTTGCATGGCACAGAAAAAAGAAAGGGTGTGTGGGTTGCAACTTGTCCATCATTAGTCACTGTGGTACCTGGTGCTGCGGGGACTGCTGCTTCTTGCTGTGCTGGAGAGCCCGTGAGATGTGCCCCAGTGCTGAGCCTCCTTCCAGCACTCATGGATTCCTGTCCCCAGCTAAGCCATATTGCCAGGATGCTGTTCCCCAGCACCCCTTTTGCTCAAGTTGGGTCATCTGTTTTGTTCCTTGTCTCTCCTCCTCCCCCAGGTCAGGACCATTTGTCTTTTAAAGCCAGACTTATAATGCTAAAAATCCATGTTTCTTGTCTAACTGCCACATTTGTTTGTTTCATTCAGGATCAAAGGCTGGTGGGTGTCTCATCACTATGTCTCCACATTCCTGTCCGGGGTAATGTTAACGTGGTGAGTTTGCTTTCACCTGCTCAGGGTGCTTCAAGCTATTTTAAAGTGTTTCCATCATCTGAGCTTTTAAATCCGACCTGACCGTGATGCTGTGGCCAGACGGGCACGTGGCAAAGCATCCCACTTAACATTTGTCTGACATTAGACCTTTCTGGTGCTAAATACAACACCACAAGTTTGTATTTACATTGCTGTGTTAAAAAAGAAAGTAATCCAGACCCTAAGCCATAGTTGTGCTGGTGGTAGCAAAATCTCTTCCAGTCTCCCAGTTTCTGTGTAATTAAACAGCAGCAGCACTTCAGGAGGACACTGCAGGATGAATGGTTGGTGCTTTGACTGCACCCAGATTACAGAGTGTAAAGCCAAAAATGCAAGTTACTGTCCCCCCTGATGGTGCTGGTTGAGCAACCAAGGGATGTGCCCCCTGTACAGCCCCCACATGACCTGTCTCAGCTTGGGCATGAACTGAGTCATTGATAACTAAAAATTGCTTGAAAATGACAGCTTTTTGTGCTCCTCAGTCTGTAAGGGGATCATATAGTGGCTGGAGCAGAAGGTCCCTTGTCCTCTGTCTGTCCTGAACTACCCGTAGGATAAGGAGCACAACCACTGCAGAGGTTTTTAATTAGGGGAAACCTAATCAGTGAGAACGTTTCCTACGTGCCAGAGTTGTGATGTGTGGCTGTGGCACCCCCTCTGTGCTCCCAACTGGGTGGAGCAGGCTGGGGACCAGCTGCTTCATTTGCTAATGGGATCAGGCTTGGTGGGGAAGGGCATCGTGTGCTTTTTACCAAGCCAATGGACCTCCTTTGTGTTTTGCTTTCAGGCCAGATGGACTCATGTATCAAATGTTTCGCAGTCAATTTTTAGCATTTTCAATATTTCAGAGTGAGTAAATCCTACCTTGCTAATTCATGGGGTAAAATCGTTTTGTATCTTAATGTGCTTAGAAGAAAACACTTCTGCTTGATAAATATGGGAGTATTAAAACTGTGGGAATACAAATACGCAATGTAAAAATACAAACAGCAATTAAATGCTGTCGGATTAAACATGATTCAAGTAGTTTGATATGTTTATCATACTTCTGAACAGCCAATGCAGTGACGTTGTTCTCTCCTTCTCCAGGCTGTGTTCAGTTCCTACAGTATTATTATCAAAGGGGCTGCCTTTATAGACTCCGTGCTTTGGGGGAGAGAAACCACTTGGACCTTACAGTAGGTGAGGTTTTCTGCAATACTTGGTTTGCAAAGGTTCTGCAGAGTTTTTAGATGCAGGGCTTTGTGTCCTCTTGAGAGCAAGCTCTGCAGGGCTGCCACCCCCTGCCCTGCTGCCTGTGGCCTGAGGCAGGAAGGGGAGTGAGGCTTTTCACCCCTTCCTTGGGTCCTGTGGGGTGGGAGCCAAGGGCTCTGACCTCTTGTCAGCTCTTTAGAGGGTAAAGATGGAAGGTTTGGTCACCTCCATCTTCATCATCCTCCCACCACCACACCTTCAGGTCTGTATTTTTTAGCAGGACCTGTTGGGACAGGACAAGAGGTGATGGCTTGAAACTAAAAGAGGGAGATTTAGGCTGGAGAGAAGGGAGAAACTTATTTACTTTGAGGGTGGTCAGACCCTGGACCAGGTTGCCCAGAGAAGTGGTCACTGCCCCATCCCTAGAAACACTCCAGGTGAGGTTGGCCAGGGCTCTGGTTGCAGATGGCCCTGCTCCCTGCAGGGGGGTTGGACCAGATGAGCTTGAAAGGTCCCTTCCAACCCAAACCATTCCATGATGTTTAAAATGGGCTTGTTATTGCAGAGCAGGATGGGATTGGTCTTTGTGGGTTGGTCTGGGTGGAGAGGGCTGCAGCTCTGGTCCTGGCTCTTCTGTGCTCACTCTGCCTCTTCTGTTAACCTTTTCCAGAAGGATTTCAGTCCTGGATGTGGCGGGGGCTGACGTTTCTCCTTCCCTTCTTGTTCTTTGGGCATGTAAGTTGGGCAATCCTGTTCCTCCCTCTGCAGTGCAAGGCCTGGGAGGGTCTGCTGCTGAGGCTGCAGCACCATAAAAAGGGTTTTTTTGATCAAAAACTGTTGGGAAATGTTTCTAAGGTTCTTATTTTTTTTTCCTTTGCTAGTAACAAAATTGTTTGGGTTTTTTTTTCCTTTCTTCCCTTTGTAGTTCTGGCAGCTCTATAATGCAATCACACTCTTTGGATTGTCGAGGCATAAGGAGTGCAAGGAATGGCAGGTGGGTGTTGGTTCTGCTCAGAAAAAGAAGGGAGCAGGGGGAGAGGGGGTGTTTAACCACATCATTATAGATATTTAAAGATACTTGGGTACCCGACCCCATGCAAGTATCTCAGGCTGGGGTGGCACAGAGCCACATACAAGAGAACTCAAAATAAATGTGTTATTGTAGGGGAAGATTTTACCCATGGGTGACTGTACAAATGGAAAGGCAGAGCGTGTAGGGGGAAGAAAACAGATGTGGGTAAATATCTCTCCATGTTGTTCAGGTGTAGGGATGATTAATAGCAGTGGCTGCTGAGTTGCTGGTCGTTCTTTCACCTGGTCCATGGGATACACGTACAAAAAACAGGATGACAAAAAAAATTATGGCAGTGAATCCCTTTAAAAACGTATTAGCCACTTTATTACCCCACTTTTAGGGATCTTTCCACTTGCCTTCTCAGTTGCTGTCACCCATCAGACATGTCTATCCACAGTTCCAGCTGTACCATTGCTCCAGTTGGTCCAGATGGGACCACATCGTGCGTGCACTGGTGCAGATAACCCGATGGTCTTCGTTTTGGTCAGACCTTGCTGTGACTGGACTGTGTGCTCGCTTTGTTCAGGAGGAACACACCTTCCCATGGAGACGTGCTGTTCCCCCACCCCTGTGCCACTGCTGTTTGAAGAACGTGCTTGTAGAGTAACATTAATCGCTTAGATTGGGTGTAAGGATTTGATTTTGCTGTCTGGTTGAATATAATTCATCTTGTAATACTAAAAAAAAAAAAGTAGTAAATGCTACTTAAATGGTGATGATAAAAATACACTTCCTGCTAGCCTACACAGCTGGATGCATGGATGGAGGTTTGGCTGTGATGTCTCCTCGATCTCTGTGCTAAGGGATGCCTGGAGATGCCAACCAAGCCCCATCAGACCTCGTTGAAATGTGGCCAGAGCAGGACCCTCAGCTCTCACCCTTTTTTTCTCCTCCATCTCCCTCTCAGGTTTTCGTGTTGGCGTTCACGTTTCTGCTGCTCTTCCTTGGGAACTTCCTCACTACTCTCAAAGTGGTGCACACTAAACTCCAGAAAAACAAAGACAAAATGAAGAAGCTGTGAACCCCCTGGGGGGTGGGGGGTGTGCCAGCTGCTGTCCCTCTGCCCGCAGCGGGTGCTGGGTTTGGGATGGATCCTGATCAACCCCAGCTACGCGACGGACGGGCTCGGAAGGGCTCAACCATCCCGTGTTCGGCAAAGGGCACAGACTCTGCCAGCACAGACTCAGTATTAACTGCAAGCATGGCTCTCCAGTCCACAGTCCTGCTATTTATGTATATTTAATACAAAACATGTTTGCTTTTGGGTTTGGTATTTTTATTTTTGAATTTTTTTTTTCTTGTATATAGAGCAGCATGCACCTGCCTGGCCCAGTGCCAGCGTTGGGATGATGTGGGATCTACTGTAATTCCAGTTCTGGAATGATATTTAACACTTAATTTAAATTCTGGGTATTGGATTTGAAAAGGTTTACGAACACTCCAGGCTGATCAGTATTACAGACCAAATGCTGGTTTTAAAGGCATTTATTCAAGGCATCTTTTCAGTGGCAATACTAACCTGTGTGTACTGTGGAAAAAAAAAACCAACAAACTAAACAACCAGGCCCATCTTTGTACCATTCTGCTGCTATATACACTTTTAAAAAGCTATTTAATGAAGAGAAGTCCTCTTTTGAAAATGAAAAATAAGCAAGCAAAAGCAGTTTTTAAATGGCAGGGAAGTCTGCTAGCCCTCTTCCAGGGAGACCAGGTCATCTGTCCAGGCCTGGAAAACATCTAAAATAAACCATTTAACATGCAGCTGCCTCAGCCCCTTTTTAATAAGGAATACACTGCCCTTTGGGTTGGCCTTTCAAGACACCATTTTTCCTTCAGAGGGGCTCGCTCCGTGCCAAGAAATGCAGTTGCACTTTGGTTTCTGTTTGCAGTATTTTTTGCTGCCAGTGCTGCTGTGGAAAGGGGAGGACAGGCTCAGCAGAAATACTTTCTTTAGATGCTGCACTTGCAGTAATAATGAAGAGAATGTGAATGCTTGTTCAGGAGGCTGGCAGGTGCCTGCCTGCCATCCTGCTTAACTCCTGTGCTGCTTGAACTTCAGCTTATTCAAATAAGCTTGTTTTGGGTGCTGTAATAGCAGAACCTCCTCAGGCCAGCTGCAGTATTGAGCTGCTGCAGGCAGTGGTGTTCCCACTGGGGAAGGTTTCCTTTGAGCGAGCACAAAGCCCAGCTGGCAGAGTGCTCTGAAAGCAGAGCTCATGAAGAAATATATATGGACTACAGACTTGAAATGGTTTCATCAGCCCTTCTGTTGCTGTGAGGCTACCAAAATTACCTTTATGCTGCCACTGCCCTAGGGGCATGAACAATAAATTGCAATTTGCATATTTTGAATAACTTTCACGTTAGACAGGCTCTATCTTGCTACCTTCACTTGACTTTTGCACCCCTTGTGAGGGTTTTCTTGTAAGCCATTGAACTCTCTATTTATGAAATTATTTTCTTTTGAGAGCAATGCTGGAAGCTGCTGGATCTAAGTTCTGGCCCTGGTTCTTCAGGGATAGGGAGCTCTGAATGCTGTGAGGAACATCAGTTCTGCAGTATGAGAAATGGGTTTAAGAAGCAAGAAAGATTCCCATGGTGGAGCTGAGGGTAAAAGGGGTAACTTCCTGCACGTTGATGTTTGAGTTCCAGGCTGGGTGTGGTGAGGGGCAGTTCTGTGCCTTTTACTGACAAATGTCTTGTGGAGAAAGAGCTGCACAAGTCTTCCAAGATTTTTCAATGGTCAAAGCTGTACACGTGCAGAAATCTTTTCACAACACCTGTACTGCAGAAACCTCCTCCTGCCTCACAGGTTTGCTTTACGGTGGCTGCAAATTGCTCCTGAAATTCAAGATGTTGCTGCGTGGCCTGTGCAAAAGAACCAGGAGAGGTGAGGCACGTGTACGAGCTCGTGTGATGGGAACATCCCTCACCCTTAAACAGAACTCACACCTTTATTGCACAAGGGAATGCTTTAGTTTATAACAGTAATGATTATTTCATCAGTTAATGACTGTGAGTGAAGTTTTGCCCCCAGCACGCACTGATATTTGCACGTCATGTATTAAATAAGCTGTAGAAGTTTATTGTAAAACTGACTTTACATCACACAGAGTAGCTGCTTGGAAGAGTTATAACTGAGTGCTGTAAATTAAATATTTTCCATCACATTCCACTTCTGAATGGGAGCAACAGATGTATTTCCATCGATAAAACCCCTTTTCCCCTCCTTTGCAAGGAGCCTGGAAACAGGAGCACTGGGGGATGTTCCCTCCACAGACAGCTTGGGGCTCGCTCCTTCCACTGCCCCCAAGAACATTAATTTGAAAAATGTTAAGCCAGAACTTCATTTTTGTCTCTTCAAAGGTGCCCCATAAGCTGCTCTAACATCACTTCTAAACGATGTGGCTTTTCTCCTTGGAAAAGACAAGTGTAGCCACAGTTACTCTGCAGAAGAAAAAAACCTCACATTAATTAAGTCAGAGTAGCAGTTGCTGTTTGAATAGTCCGAGACCTGACTGATGGTCATTTGCAGTCAGGAACAAAATCCAGATGGACAAAGGCACGCAGCATCAGTAACCTCGGGAAAGAGCTTTGCAAACTTCGTGAGAGTAGCTCAAAAGTGCAAGAATACTAAAAATAAGTAAAATTTTATAATAAAAATTGTTCTGGGAATACAAAAATAGTAATAGGAACAAAAAAAAAAAAAGTCTTTGAAGTTACACTGGGTTTTTAAAATCCAGATTGCTTGGCTCTTGTGCAGTCCACTCTCTCCTGCAGTCCAGGTCATAGCAGCGAGCACACCGTCCGTTTCTTCTGGCGCTTGGCCTTCCTCATGGCGTTCAGCGCGATGGTTGTTGCCTCCTTAAAAACATTTTCTATGTTCTCACGACATTTTGCTGAGCACTCCAGATAAACTTGCGCGTGAATCTGCTGACAGGCTGCTTCACCCTGGCAGGAACAGAAGGTAAGAAAAGATGGAAACCTGATGTGTGGGAGGAGGAAGGTGAGATGGGAAAGAAAGGGAATTGTTTTGTACGTCTTCGTGTCATGAGGTGAGGAAGAAAGCAGCTGCCTCTCAGAACAGTGCTCTAGTCTAAGTGGCACTGGTAATAAACTGAGGCACTTAAATTAGATTTATCCCCACCCTGTATTGATCTAGAGCCTGGTCTACCACTTCAGTGCATTAGACTCTTAAGATGCAGGCTGCTGATAGCATAGAAGTATTCTCAGTATTAAATTTCTTCAAAGGAAATGAGGATAAGATGTCTACACAGCGATATTTTCTCAGGCCTGACCTTAAGTATTATGTGATGTCACCTTTAGTAATGAATGTCACATGCAAGAGCAGAATCAGGACCCCTGTCTTGCCTGGTTTCACTGGTGCACATGCAGGAACCCTGAGTTTTGCTTTGGAGCATCACAAGGGCTCAGCTGAAATCCTCGTGTACACAAACAACAAAATCTCCGAGCCTCACGCATGCAATGGGAACAGACTAGAATCTAAAACCCTGGCATGCAATCCTGGTTGGGCGAAATCACTGCAGACAAAAACAGGGTGATTTCTTACTTTGCTTGTGATCCTCTTAGTGTCATTGCAGAGTCAGCCCCCAGTGTTGAGTGCCTGTGAGCCATGGAGTGTGAATTCCAGGTCTGTGACCCATAGCTCACAAACTCTGCATTTATTCACTATAAGCCCTGGGGGTGGGGTCACTTGAGCACTGAGGCTTCTATAGGGGGGTTTTTCTTTAGCATATTTAAGCAAAGTTTGTCTCCTTCCAGTTGTTTGCAAGCTGCAGTGCTGGCTGATACTGTTCAGCTCCTCTGTGCCTGGCGTTGGAAGCATCACGTCGCACGACTCGAGATGCCATCAGCTGTAAAAGACTGAGGTAGTGGATATTTAAGGGGAGAAAAACCAAGTGGGTGGGCTCACGTAGGAGACAAAGTTTGTACGTCAGGTGGGCCCTGGAACTGAGCTGCACAAGGACTCAGCAGACTTGCCAAAAGTGTCTGTTGCTTGCCCTGAACTTCACATGAGGGTGATGGAGTTGTTAATGCAAATGAGGGACAATCTGTAGCTGCTCACAAAGTGAGCATCTCATCTTGCGCGTGAGGAAGCCAAGCTGAAAGTCCCTGCGTGGCTCAGTGGTGATGCAGTTGTAGTTTCTTTTCATGCTGTTTAGAAAAAGCAGTGATTCGTCCAAGGTCTTGATGCACTTAACCTTGTTCCCCAGACTTGTGTCTCAAACAGTTCGAAAGCTGAGCTGAGAGGAGAAGGACGACTTTGTGGTTTAAAAAAAAAAAGAAACAAACAAGTGGGAGACCAGAGCAGGAAGGTCTCGTGTGACATGGGACAAGCAGTTCCACCACTGTCTCTCCTGTACCTAGCACAAGCTCTGCTTGTAGGTCTCGCTGCCTTGTAACACTTACATTGAAAACATTTGATTATATGTAGACACATTTTCAGATTACTTGAGAGACTTCAAAGAAAAGCCTCTTATGTCAGAGAAGATGTTCTTGCTATTGTCCTTCAAACGATTGATTTTGTAAATAGAGTTTGCAAAACAAACTGTGATTGTACTCGTGAGGAGCAATGCCACCGAAGCGAGCGTGCTTCATCCCTGGCGAAGAGGACACGGAACACACGTGGATTTACCTGGCTGTAGGTAATGGGTTCCTGCTTCGAAGCCCTGAGCTTGCGCAGCTGCTCTTTGTCTTTCCGCAGGTCTGTCTTGCAGCCGATCAGCACGACCGGGACGCCCCGGCAGAAGTGATTCACCTCAGGATACCACTGAAGGTAGAAAAACAAAACTTTCACATGTGGCTTTTTTTTTTTTTTTTCCCCACCTGAAATCAAAATGATGAAGGCAAGGAACAGAACCAGCATTTAATATGCTGCAGTTTCGGAGTTTTGGAAGTTGTTAGTCTAGCGGTGGGGCCCAGCGTACACTATTTACATTACAGAAACAGTTAAAAGTCCTACCCAAAGTCAGTTGCTTTATAAAAACATAGGTGGCATCTGTCACTGTGTCAAAGCGCTTATTTGACATCTGTTTTAATTCAGACAAGCTCCTCTGAAGTCCTACTTAAGAGTAGAATTTGGACCAGGTCTTGCTTTGTTTTCATAGAATGGTAGGGGTTGGGAGGGACCTCTTGGAGATCATCAAGTCCAACCCCCCTGCCAGAGCAGGGTCACCCAGGGCAGGCCACACAGGAACAGATCCAGGGGGGTCTGGAAAGTCTCCAGAGAAGGAGACTCCACCACCTCTCTGGGCAGCCTGTTCCAGTGCTCTGTTACCCTCACAGTAAAGAAGTTTCTCCTCATGTTGAGGTGGAACCTTCTGTGCTCAAGTTTATACCTGTTATTCCTTGTCCTATTGCTGGGCACTACAGAAAAAAGATTGACCCCTTCCATTTGACACCCACCCTTCAGATATTTATAGACATATATCTATAGATTTTATAGAAGACTCAGTCTTCTCCTCTCAAGACTAAACAGCCCCAGTTCCCTCAGTCTTTCTTCACAGGGAAAATGCTCAAGTCCCTTAATCATTCTCATAGCCTCTGTTGGACTCTCTCCAGTAGATCCCTGTCTCTCTTAAACTGGGGAGCCCAAAACCGGATACAGTATTCCAGCTGTGGTCCTTAGCAGGAGAGTTGGGGACCAGCTCAGTTGGGTAGGGCTCACCCTGGGGTCTCATGGCTGAAATCAGAGTCTTCATCTGCTTCTCTCCTGTGCACATCCCTGAGGAGTGTCTTTACTTTTCTCACCTTGGAACAGGACCAGAAGAAATTGGGTACTCCAGTCTTGGAGCAGCCTCTCGCAAGAGCCCAGGGCAAAGGAGCGAGCTCACCACAGCAGGAGAGGGTGGATGAAGCACTCAGGATGCGCTCAGGAGCCTTTGTTCCTTTTCTTTGCCCTAAACTTCAGGCTGCATCGTTGCAAGATTTATTAAAGATCCCAGTGATCTCCTCCAGCTTTTTGGGCCCTGGCTGGGGCGGAGCAGGCAGGTGGTAACTGAAGCAGATGCTCTGGAGTTAGGGATATTTCTGTCTCATCTTGACTGCTCAAAAAGCTGTGCAGATTTATTGACCTGCTGTCACTGCTTGTCACTCCTTCAGGAGGATATCAGGGGCTGAAGCCAGAGACCATCAGCTCCTCTCCAAGTGGGGCTCCATTTTCCCAAAACCACTCCCCAAGCCCAGTGCAAAACCAGAACATGCCATAATTTAAAGGAAAAAACAAAGTTGTTTGTTTAAATCACGTCATTCACAAGAAAAGATGGTCCTTTCAGTACGAGGCTGGGCTGACCTCACCTGCAGCCTCCCAGGTGATGGGCTGGAGCAGGATCAGGCCCCCCTGGGCTGGCCAGGAGCTCTCTGTAAAATGGGTCCCTGGGCATCTAGTGGGATTTTGGGTCCTGAGTGCTGGTGAGTACATTTGGCACTGCAGTAACAGAGACCTATTTTTGTCAGCCTTCTGGTGCTGCGAAGGGGACAGGCTTTTCTGGGGGATGCTGGTGATGCTTCGCTCTCATTTCAGATGGAGAGGGGGTCTGCCAATTGCATGACTCAGGGTATTTTAAGGAAAAGTGCAATGAAAATATGAGGGTGTTGGCTCCCACATCCTGTCTGTCCTGCTGCCGGGGTTCTTACAGCTGTTTTCTTTAGCTCAAAACTTGACACCAAAAATACTTCTCAAAACTCGGGGATGATGGCATCCCAAATTGCCTTATTTTGAGCTTTTTTCCATGGGTTGTTTTTTTTCCTTTGTTGGTTTCTCCCTGTGTAAAGAAGCTACCAGGTGCTCTGGAACAAGGGTTTCCTGCACCAGGGTTTGGGACATGCCATTTGCTCCCCACAGGAGGTGAGGAGAGGCTGGCCAGAGAAGGAAGAGGATGGGGCTAATGGGGAGAGCAGTGATGAGCAGAGCCCAGCTGAGTCAGAACTGGGGAAGTGACCCCGGGGAGTGGTCAGATTTAGACCAGCCCCAGGCTGTTCTCAGGCTGGCAGAGAAATACGCCTCTTCTCCCACCTGCTCTCTCCTCTCCGCAGCTCTCCAGCCTCCAGCTGCCAACCAGAGGACATTTGCCCGAGGCAGTTGGGACATCCTCCCATCCTGGTCCCTAAGATAGGGATCCTGGGAGGTGGGAGAGGAGCTGGGGGAGCAGCACAATTCTCTTATGCTGTATTTATAATTTTTGCTGCTAAGCGTGATCAGAGGCTGAGGTTGGGAAAGGTCTGGATTTGGGGCTGACCTCTTAGGGTAGTTTTGTTTCACCAGGGTATACAGAGCAATAGTAATGAGAATTAGGAACGTGGTGGCCTCTCCTTCATGTCATCTCTAGGGGAAACTGAGGCAACGAACATATGACCTGTGCGTCAGATCTTTCAGGGTCCAAAATCATCTCTGCCTGCTCCCAAATCACCTCCTTCTGCCCCTTGTTGCTTCCCACCCTGAAAAGAGATAGTCCAGTTGGTTGTAATGCAGAGAAAAACCATCAGGAAAATCCACCCTGCATGGTGATTTTGTTCCTTTTTTCCCTCCCTATCTCCTCCACCTCCAGCACCCTTACCTGTGGCATGGTGGGCTCCAAGCTGCCCTTGGGCAGGATGTGGTTCCTGTTTCTGCTCTTCAGAGCAGCCTCCACAGCTGGTATTGAAATTCTTTCTGGATGCCAAGAGATCCAGGTGCTATCGGACTTTATCTGCCATCACCCTCTGGGACACTGATCCCCAGCTGAGCAGAGAATTACTCGGAGCAACATTTACTTTCAGATATCCAATTTTAACTTCCTCTTTCTTAATTTAATTCCATCATTCCTCCATTTCACCCCCTGGGAAGCGATATCACCTCCTGATAGCCAAAAAGAATTTGTTTTGCTCTCTTTAATTTGGCTCTGCTATTAAAAGGCGAAGAAGAGGAAGCGCTCTGGTTTGTCTGACGGGATCTTCATTAGCCTGTCTCATTTCACCCCTCTCCCGTGTCTCCCAAAGACCCGAGACAGCGCTGGCAGCAGATTTAGATGCTCCTAGTGCTGGGCCAGGAGGGGTCAGAATGTGTCCCCATACCCCGATCCCCATCCAACCCGCTCAGTCCCCGGCAGAGGGTCAGCCCCTCCATCAGTTAATCCCTTAATGCGCTCTGCCACGATGCTGCTGCCATGCTCCCATTTCCCGAGTGTTTCTCTTCCCCCCGGAGCTATTTTTATGAGGCCTTTGTTACTTCCTAATTGTCCAAACCACTTTTCCACATTTCTCTTGATAAAGGCAGATTTTTAAAAGCAGTTCAGCATCTCAGCCATTTTAGAGTCATCATCTGCTTCATCCCTTTTGTTGTTTAGCAAATGGCCTACTTTTGCTCGAACATTTTTATTCCCCACCCCGAGAGAGGGTTGATTATTTTTTTCCCCCTTTTTTTAACAGCTTTCTTCTGCCTCTTAAATAATTCCTCTTACATTGACTCTTTCTGCCTTGATTTTATTTTATCCCCCTCCGTTCCTCTGCTGGGCCAGACTCCGCAGGCTCTGCCTCTCTCCCAGCACTGGGACTTGGGTTTATTTATTTTATTTCCTTTTCCATTGAAACCTCCAAGGTTTTGGGGTTTGTTGCATTTACCAAAGAAGGGGAAGTGCCAGTGCTGGGTTTCATCCACCCAGTGATGTGCCGGGGAGCACAGGGGAGTGGTAGGCATGACAGTGGCCATACAGAGCAGGTTTTTGAGGTTTTTACTTTTCCAGCCTTTTTTTAGCCAAAAAGGTCACATATATCCACTGTCCATGCACAGCTTCAGCCCTTCTCTGGTGTTTCCAGAAGAAACCAGTTGTTGGAGGAAAATACCAACCACCCCTTGGTCCGTCACCCTGGTAAAGGGGGAATTTGACCCTAAAATAGAGCCTTTGGAGCTGCCTGGGAGCACCATCAGTTTTAGCGTATTATTTCTTATCAGAGGGAAGGAAATGGAAAGGAGACAAAGTGCATCACTGCAAAACAGTGTTGTTTCCAAATATTGAAATAAGCAGTATAAAAGGGAAATGGAACTTTTAATCTTGGAGGCAAACAAAGCCTTTCCCTCCCGCTGATGCAGGTGAGATTGCAAGAGGAAGGCACAAGACAGGACAATTTGTTACTGCTTTTTAAATGCTGTTTAACTCCTCACCAGCCCCCTGTGTCCCAGGCAGCCTCCTTTGGGATGCAGATAACCAAAAAATACCCCTCTGACAAAAGATGCTGAATACCACCCTGGGTCAACTGAGCCCAGGACCAATGGTTTGTGGGGGACCCACTTTGGTATAACCTTGACAGGGGCTTTTGTATTCTCTGTTTAAGACAATTTTTTTTTATAAGGAAAAGTAAAATGTCAGGAAGATTAAAGTTTAGGTTTGAAACAAGCCTTTCTATTAAATCTCCTGAGGATTCAAATTGGTGTTTCCTCAGCTGCAATAGCAACGTTCTGTTGGATTCTGGGTGTAACAAGTGATATTTTAAGATTAAAGATATGTACAGCACATCTCTGTGCCCACGCAGAGATAAGTGGAAATGGCAGGACAAGCACGTTGGTCCTACCAGGACACGTAGATAGTCTCTGTGCTGGGGAAATGTAGGACAGGACATACTGTGATGTCCTGGTGGAGGGTGAGGATGGAGAGAAAGATTCAGCCAGCAAGGACTGTGCCTGCCCATGGGGTCTGTGTGTCTGACTTAAGCTCCTTCTTCCTCCCAGTGCCACCAGCCATCAGCCTGGGAAAGGAGGTGACTGGGTGGGTGAGAAGGCTGCCAAGTGGCACAACCATGTCATAGACACCACAGAATCCAAACAGGAGAACAGTGGGATGGTGTCCCAAATGAGGAAATGCTTTCTCTGCTAGATTTGCCCCAGCAGACCCCAGAGTACCCACTGCCAGTTGGGGTTTCCTTACTGGTGCCTTTTCCTTGCTGGTTAATGTGAGTGCTGAGCAAGGCTTTCCACTGGGGACTGCTCTCGATGGCCTGGGGAGTCTCTGATGTCTGGTCAGGCAAACACTCACAGTGCAGCCTTTTCATCAGCAGGGCTATTAATTGTGACTTTCACTCCTCTGCCAGACTGCGGATCCTCACCAAGCCTGTCAGAACATAATTCTCTTCAGTTTCCCATTATTACTGTCAAATTTGGTTCAAGTTGCCTCATAAGGTACAACTGATGAGGGAAGATGCATCGGCTGCCTCAGGCACGGGGTGTGTGATTGCATAAACCTCTTTTCCACGGGAAACCAGGCTTATGGAAACCAAAATACACTTCTTTTTTTTTTCTTCTTTTTTTTCTGGTGCTCAGCATATTCGTCCTGGCATCACTGAGAGACAGCAGAGGAGAGGCATCCATGGACCACACCCTCCAGGGATGCTCACCCATGGTTTCGGGGCCTTGGAGCTCCCCAAAACCCCTCTCAGCAGAAGCCTATGATGGATAACTTGCCATTGAGTCACAAGAAAAGCTCCTGACCAACCCAGCCCTGAATTTTTTGGTCATCTGGAAGCACACGGTGAGCAATGCATGGGCAGTGTTGTCCGATTTCACACCAGGCGGTTAAATGGACTTTAGCTATAGGACAATTTCTACTTTTTTTTTTTTTTTCCCCCATCCAAATAGGCTTTTTGGAGTGAAGACATTGGTGCTTTCAGGGACTGGGAGCACCTCTACTTTGAGGGCTTACAAACCAGTTAATGGGGTATCTCCATCTCTTCTCTGGGATGCACCAATATCCCTGTTTGTGCGCAGTTTGGCACTTGCCATCTGCACAAAAAAAAATAAAAAGAAAAGAAAAATGTCTGTATAAATTTAAGCCCAGGGGGGCAGCGTCCATCCTTTGTGACCCTCCCATCTCTGTAAGTGAGCGCTGGGGAGGGCAGGAGTGGCCAGCTGGGGACGGAGGAGGGATCCTGAGCTGCTGGATCCATCTTGAATCTGCAACAAGCTAGAATAAAAGATTAGATGTTTTCTCTCCCTTTTTAGCATGCTTTATGCCTTATTTATGACTCTCATTGAAGGCAGGGAGCTAGTGCAGGGATGTGGGCAGAATAATACACAGGATAATGGTGGGGGAGACGAATTATGGGTGAGAATAACTTCTTGCAATGAAGCCAGGGCTGTGCTGCAGGGAGTGCTGCAGGGATAGGGACAGGGACTCATCCTGGATGGGCAGCATCCAGACCTGGGGAGCATCCAGGGAACATATGGGCCCTCTCTGGAGTGCAACAGGAGACCTGGTCATGAGGGATATGGACAAGGCTGAAGTACTTAACAACTGCTTTGCCTCAGTCTTCACCAGCAAGGGCTCCAGCCACACCGCCCAAGTTGCAGAAGGCAAAGACAGGGACTGGGAGAAGGAAGATCCGTCCACTCAAAGTGAAGATCAGGTCTGAGAACATCTAAAGAACCTGAGGGTGTATAAGTCTATGGGAACTGATGAGATAACTCTGCAGGTCCTGAGGGAACTGGCAGATAAAGCTGCTAAGCTGCTTTCCATTGTATCTGAAAAGTCCTGGCAGTTTGGTGAAGTTCCCACTGACTGGAAAAGGGGAAAAACACCCCCATTTCCAAAAAGGGAGAAAATGAAGACCCAGAAAGCTACAGGCCAGTCAGTGTCACCTCTGTGCCCAGCAAGGTCATGAAGCAGATCCTCCCAAAGGCTCTTCTAAGGTACATGGAAAATGATGACACAATTGGTGGCAATCAACACAGCTTCACCGAGGGCAAATTGTGCCTAACAAATTTGGTGGCCTTTTACAATGGAGTTACGGCATCAGTGGGCAAGGGAAGAACAACTGACATCTTCTACCTGGACTTGGGCAAAGTGTTCAATACTACCACATGACATCCTGGTCTCTATATTGGAAAGACATGGATTTGATGGATGGATGGATGGATGGATGGATCACTCAGTGGATAAGGAATTGGCTGGATGGTTGCACTCAGAGTTGCCGTCAATGGCTTGATGTCCAAATGGAGACCAGAGGTGACTGGTGTTCCTCAGGGATCAGTACTGACACCAGTGATGTTTAACATCTTTGTTGGTGACATGGCCAGTGGGATCAAGGCACCCTCAGCAAGTTTGAGACACCACCAAACTGTGTGGTGTGGTTGACGTGCTGGAGGGAAGGGATGCCATCCAGAGGGACCTGGACAGGCTTGAAAGATGGGCCAATGCCAACCTCATGAAGATCTACAAGGCCAAATGCAAGGTCCTGCACCTGGGTCAGGGCAATCCCAAGCACAAATAGGGGCTGAGCAGAACATGGATTGAAGTACTGAGGGGAAAGACTGGTAAAGAGGGGAAAGTGCTGCTTGATGAAAAGCTCAACATGATCCAACAATGTGGAAGTGCAGCCTAGAAAGCCCCAGTTGCATCCTGGGCTGCAGCCAAAGCAGTGTGGGCAGCAGGTCGAGGGAGATGATTCTCCCACTTTACCCTACTCTCAGGAGACCCTACCTGGAGTACTGCTTCCAGCTCTCCAGCCTCTACGACAAGGACACGGACCTGTTGGAGCAGGTCCAGCAGAAGACCACAAAGATGATCAGAGGGTTGGAGCACCTCTCCTGCGAGGCCAGACTGAGAGAGTTGGGGTTGTTCAGCCTGGAAAAGAGAAGGCTCCAGGAAGACCTTATTGTGGCCTTTCAGTATCTGAAGGGGGCCTACAAGAAAGCCGGGGAGGGACTTCTGTAGTGACAGGACAAGGGGTGATAGCTTCAAACTGGAAGAGGGGAGATTTAGATTAGAAATTAGGAAGTGTTTCACTCTGAGAGTGGTGAGACACTGGCCCAGGTTGCCCAGGGAACTTGTGGATGCTCCATCACTGGATGTGTTCAAGCCCAGGCTGGATGGGGCTCTGAGCAACCTGGTCTAGTGGGAGGTGTCTTTGCCCATGGCAAGGGGGTTGGAACTGGATGATCTTCAAGGTTCCTTCCAACCCAAATCATCCTATGATTTTATGAGGGCTGTGAGATGGGTGCAGGCTGGGAGCAAAGAGTCAGGGCAGGACCCCAGAGGCAGCTGAGCCAACATGACCTTGGCCAGGCTGTTCCTGAGGATGAGAGTGTGAGCTGGAGCTCCTGCGGGGTACCAGGGCACTCTGTGGAAAGGTGATGGATGAAGACTGAAATGTTCTTACGCAATGGGGAGGATACCTTATACAGGCTGCTTGGCCCCAGACTGACAAAGCAACTGCAAGGAAAACTCTGAGCACTTGGAGGTTTTGCTTTTCTCAGCCCATATGGGCTGTCTGGGTTGCAAGGCTGAAGTTGAACGAATGAAGAAGGGAGATGGTTGGGATTGAGGTGCTCAACTCCCCTCTGCTGCCTGAGAATCCAGCCCCAAACCCAGTGTACAGATAATCTAAAACCTAGAAGCCATTGCAGGGGTAAAAACCAGAAGTATTTCTTGCTTTTGGAGCACTTCACAGCTTGCATGGGCTTTGTGCTGCTTCCCACACCATGGAAAGACATGTGTGCAAAAGTGAGCCCTTGCTTCTCCCTATTCCATGGAAGGAGAGCAATGAAATGAAATCATCCTCCTCCAGAAAACAGCAGAATGTCAAATCTAGCGCAAAAACAGATCATCAGGGTGCTTGGTGGTTTGCTAGTGCAGTGTCTAGTGCATGGGGGAAGGCACGGCACGGTAGCATTGCCCACGGGAGTATTTGGATGTGCCTGGGTGCCCTTGGTAACTGTGAGTGAGTGCTGGGCATATCCTAAACCCATGGTAAGGGACCACTCCTCACTTTAACATGCCAAGAGGCTGGAAATCCAGAAATGCTGGAAACTGGGTTACCAAGGTGCAGCTGATGCAGCTGCTCTGTGCAGAAGCCTTGCAGAACGAGCTCGGTGCCTCTGAGCAGATGTTGCTCATCCCACTACACCAGCACTCACCTGCTTCACAGATGTCCCTGCTTAACAAGCAGCTATTCTGTACTTTTCCCCCTTGTGCCATGGGTCATCCCAGGTCTGAGTGAATATTCACAGATATTCATGGACAAAGAATTTTTCTCTGCCATGTGGCACTGGGAAGCTCCGGCCCAGCAACAGAGTAGGAGGTGGGTTTGGGGAGCCTTTTAAAGTCCCTTTTAAACTTGGGATAAAACAGCAGGGTTGATGTATGGTATGTCCCTCACTCTCCAGAAAACTCCATCCTGGGGCCTTGAATGCTGCAGCCGTGAGATTCACCCACCGTGGGGAAGGATCCATGCAGGAGGTGTTCTGAGAGCCCCCAGACTCATCGCACGCAGGATGCTTTGGTGCCAACAGCTGTTCTTTTTCAGGTGAGGGACTTTGGAAGGGAACAAGCATCCTACCTCTGACATCTCCGCTGAGCCATATTATTAGTTTTGGCGATTAAATAGAAACCTGTTTGCAGGTGACAATGCTGTAAAAATAAATAGGTACCAGAGCCGACATCATGAAAATAAGGCAGGAGAAGAGAGCTCAGGCAGCATACATAATCCGTGGGGAAGTAAGTGTGTGAATAATGAATGTGCACTGGAAAAATAAAATACATTATTGTGGTAAAGATAAGTCTATTAAAGTCTTGCTGCAGGGACTGCCCTGGGATGCCTGACAGCTTACTGAGCTCTGCGCCTCGGGGTGCAGCACTCTCCTCTGCCTGGCCTCGTGCCCCCACCTGAGCATCCACTTGGCAGGGGCCAGACACCCCCGACCTGCCTGGGATGGACACCACAGACCTTCTTGGCCCTTTCCCAGCCTCCTGTAGGTGTCCAGCAGTAGCTTTTGGCTGAGTCAAGGGAATAGCCCACCAGGCTAGGACTTGGGTACAGCTGGGAGTACTGGACCCGAGTCGCTCCCAGCACTGCAGGGCTCAGTCCCTGAGGGTTGGTGGGATTTCTATTTTGATCCCACCTGTGCTCAGCCTCATGGCATGGGCACAGTGTTGCAATTGGTTTGCTTTTGAAGGGCAAAAACTTTCTGCTTGCCAAATCCAGAGTGACCATGCTCAGCTGTGGGAGATGATGAGACTGCCAAAGCTTAGACAACAGCTCCAGCATCTCCATGAGCTAACGCCCTCTTTTTTTCTCCCCTTGCACCATTATCCAGGGCTAGACTGCCCTGAGATGTCCTGAGCCCAGCTAGAGGAGGTAATGAGGACTTGGGAGTCCCAGGGACTTCATCCCTTCATCACCCTCCTCCACATCTAGGGGGGAGTCCCTGGGGAACACACTTGTGTCCTGTGGGAAGCCCACAACTGACTCATGGGCTTCCCCATCTTGAGCCCTCATTGCATAGAGACCTTGGTGTTTCCATGACTCAACAACCCTGTGTGTGCTAGCAAGGGAGAGAACATGTCACCCCTCCCTGCCTGCACGTCAGTTCTGTTATCACTGCTGTTCTGGAGAATAAATCCACTGCTCACTATCTGAGCTCTCCTGGAGCTCCAAAACCATGTGAGCTGAGCTCCAGGAGTGACCTGGGTAGCAAGTGCCATTTCTCTGCTCCACCAAAGCCAAAGCAGTGGCAGCTGAGGGCACAGTGTGCCAGGATCTTGTGGGTGGTGTGTGTGGTCAGGGCTGGATTCACACCTCAGGGCAGGCTGGCAGCTGGCATGGCCCCAGGCTCAGCTCTGCAGTGAGCTGAGCCCTGCAGTGAGCTGAGCCTGGCTTTGCAGCCCAGCTGGGCTGCCCTAATTAAAAACACCCAAATTAATTGATGTGGTGCTTTTCTGTCAGGGCCTCTCCAGCTCTAAGAAGAGCCTGTGTTATTCTGCACTGACCTGAAATGATTTGTCAGCGGTCAGTTCAGATGTGGTGGGGGATGGTGTCTGCTCCTATTACATCTTCCCCTTCTGATCTGAGCTTGATTTCCCTGTTTGTTGTTTGTTTGTTGTTTTTGGTTTTTTCCCCCAAAGAAAAGAGTTTTTGTTTGTGCTTCTCCTTCATCGGGAGGAAGTTTTGAAAGGAGCAGTCACTTCGAGTCACAATCATTCCCTTCTGAACGGGCCGGTGCAGTCTGGGGAAGTTTTGCCCATTTGCTTTCGAGTTTCTGCAGGATGCAATTCAGGCAAAGCAGAGAGAAACAGGGTGTGAGACCACCCCTGGGTGTCCTCCCACTGCTGCTGCTGGGACCCCAGGGCAGCCTGTGGCTCTGGGCTTTGAGGAAGGTGTGTTTCTCTGATTGGTATTCAAATTGTTGGGGTTTTTTAATGTCTGCTCTAGCCAATGGAGACCTTGGGATTCATCACCTTGCCTTGTTCAAACCCAGGCAGGACACCTGCACTGAAGCCATTACAGGTGATACCCAGACCTGGAGCCTTGTGGTCATTTCAGTCTTGAAAAACTGTTTCAGGTCTTGGTTCGTGCTGGTGAGCTCGGTCTCCATGTTAGCTCCACAGCTCCATCACCCTCAGAGAGAAGGGTGGTCACAGCTTCAGGAGCTGACCACCACAGCTCCCCAGGCTGATTTTTCACCATGTGCATGAGCTGGCAATAGAAGCTCTGCTTTTGTAGACATTGCCTGAAAATAAGGGGAAAAAACCAATCCAGGGTGTTGGGTGAATTAAGTATAAATTATACACGGAGAACTTCACAGGAAAGACACAAAATGTAAGGATTTACTGTAGGGAGTGGAAAGGCACCATTGATACCTTCAGCTTTGAAGATGGGACTGGAGACTTGAAGATTTGTAGATGGGTTCAGTTTGCTTCAGCTTGGTTTTTCTAACTGATACAGAGCTTTTTTCCTTTCAGTAGGATATTTTTAACCTACACCCTCTTTTGCCAAGAAGGTGGCAACTGGGAACATTTCTTTTTTCCTTTCAGTCCTTTTGGAGGAAAAGGAGAGGAAGGCAATGCCAGAGTCTGGGGCGGCTCTGGCATGAAAGATGCCAGCTTGAATAGGTGGTGGTTTCTGAATTTCTTGAAGAGCCTTTGGGTGAAAATCTGGGTGCCTGGGGTCTTAATATCCAGAATGTGGGAAGGAAGGTAGAGATTTCCAAGCAGAAAAATCCACCCATCTGCCTCCTCCTATAAAGCCATTTATCTAGACATGAATTTCCACTTCCATTTCCTCCTCCCCAGCCTCTTCATTAAGCCCGAAAAACCCTGAGGCTTTTGAAAAGAAATCCCAGCCCTGGTTGCCTTTCCCACTGGCCTCAGCCAATTTACTGCAGCCAGCACCCCCAGCTCTGCAGGGTGTGAATCAGCATCATGCCCAGGTAGCATCACCCACAGTCAGTGCAGCTGGGGGTTGGGGTTGTCTCTGTGTGTGAGTCCCCTCCAGCCCTTCTCCCCAGTTTTGAACTTTCTCCCTACAAGGAATGTGGAGAGTTTCACCAGTGCTTCTTGCTCCTGATGGGTATAGATATGAGCCCTCCTGGCATGGTCTCTGCTCTGTGGGAGAGCAGGGACGGATTCAAGAGGACAAACTGCTGCATGATGACAACAGCCCATTAGCCAAACTTCTGCCTTGTGACAGATCAAGGGAGGTGGCTTCAGGGTCTTTTTCCCCACACTTCAGTCTGGAACTGTGACAGCTTGGGCTGTCTGAGCATTTCTCACTGCGAACAGGGCAGTCGGAATCAGGAGGCTCTATGTTCTCAGCTGAGGCTCAGCCTTGGTGGTGAAACTGGGAGGGCCATTGTGCTGATGCTCCAGCAAGAAGCTGCAGGCCCACGGCTAAGTGAGGTTGCTGCAATCAATAAATGCATGCAAGTGTGCACCAAGGAGCAGCTGAAAACAGCTCAGGGAGATCCTACCCCATCTCAGTTGCGTGCCTGCTGAGACTGCTGCTTGGGAGTGTTGTCAGCTGGGAGATGCTGCACAGCACGTGGCTGCTTTGATGATGAAAGGTAGGAGTGGACAAATCTGTGCCATCACAGGAGAGGGAAATTTTACAAGCTGGGCCACATTGCTAGCTGCCCATCCCCGGAAAACACCATGTACCTGTCTCCATATACGCTTCCTGTCCTCCAGACAAGTGTCCATCCCTCTGTCTATCCAGCTGGCAACAGGGCTGGTGAATAGGGTTCAGACTGATACTGAGCAGAGGTGAGATTTCAGCCTGATCCTGGGACTGTCACTGTCCTGTAGCATTTTGTAGTGGGATATTGCCCCAACATGATTATCCATCTGCTGAAAGAAAAAGAGAGAAATCTACCTTGGGATGGTCACGTAACCTTAATCAAAGGGCAAGATAGCCCTTACTGGGCATGTGAGCACTGCTGAGCATCAATTCCTCACTGAGTTCTGCATCAAAGGAGCTCAGGAATGTTGTTTCAAAGTCTGGAGTATTGTACCCGATCACATCACTCAGTATTGGTGCTGTGCCCAGAAGGGAGCCCTGGTTTGCTCCATCCCAGGGTCTCGATGGCAGAGCCACAGCTTGCCCTTCTCCTCTGTGAGCTGCTGTCCTCTGGGGAAGGCACTGAGAATGTTTACGCAGTAGAGAGGAAGCACCAGCCCCACTTTGGAGGTTGAAGAATGAGTTTGATGCACGTTGTGTGATTTGGGGAATTGTAGGGGGGAGGATGGTGGAGGAAATGACAGCTAGGAATGTTGGGGGTAAAATAACATCAATAAGGAAAAGAGAGCAAGAAGGAAATCAGCCAGGGCTGCCCATCAGCTTGCTGATTTACAATTCACTTTGAAAACCTATTCCCCTTCAGGGGAAACACGTGCCTGTCCTGCAGGCAGCCAACCCCGCACGCTGCTCTGCGAGAGGCAGCGTTTGGCCAGGGAAGGAAATGATTTCGAGAGCTGCCGATGTGTTTACAGCAAAGTGGAGTTTGGCAGTGCTGAATCACTTGGGGAGAAGAGCTGGGCTTGGCAATTCCTGCTCCTGCAGCCCCATCACACCTTGGGAAATGGGGCGCAAGGCCGGGGGTCGCTCGAGGCTCTCTCTGTGCTTTGGCTCAGGGTGGTCACGGGCAAGGTGCCACAGTTGGTCCCAGAGTGGAGACCGGCCCCGGTGCTGGAACCCAGGCACATCCCCCCTGGGAAGAGCTTCAAAGGCTCTCCCTCCTTAAAAACCTTTCCTCCTTATAGCCTCTGCTTTGCATTTTCATTTTTCAAATGCCTCATAATCGCACTAATTAATACATTCTGGGATAATTCTTCCTGGCTTCCATCAAATTTAAATCAGCATTTATTAGCATATTGCCATGTCTGTGTTGTTTGTTAAAGTCCGGCCTAACCTTGTACTTCATTACTAAGCCAGGAACTATTTCAGAAATGAGCTGCAGTGCTGGAGAGCAGTGAGTTGCGAGCAGGACTCCTGCCTTCATTTTCCTCCCAGATCATTAGAGCCTTTCTGGGTACCACTGTAGCATCTTGCTAGCACTGTGCCCACTATGAAATTCAGCTGCAGCCAGCCAACTCATAGCTCATATTTGCCCTCCAGACATCTAAGCAAAGCTGAAATCATGGTAGTGAGGCCAGCACATTCTCGTACATCTGTTTAACTCCGTGAGCTCTCCCTGGAGCTGCTTTGCCTTGTTTTCCCAGCATGAGGGGGTCACTGTTTTATCCCACCCAGGTTCAGGCTCCCCTTTCCCAGCTGCTTCCCTCTCCCTGGAAGGTGACACTATGAGGTAAGTAGAAAGTGGCTAATGCTATTTTAAGTTGAATCTTGCTTCCAAAAGAGATAATTTTGCCCTTTGCCCTGCCTGTCCCTTCTCTCTTCTTGCCTTTCCTTCCATTGCGCTGGCAGGAGAGTACTCGCGTATCTTTTACTCCCCAAGCCCATATATTGGAGCTGGGCACAAAGCAGCTCAAACATAGTCTGTCCTTGCAAAGGCTCAGGGAGAAGAAGAGTCTCTGGGAGTCGGACTGTGGTGGTGCCTGCCCTGGAGAAAGGGTTTGGTGTCTGAATCTTCTTGAACATGGAATATGAGGCTGCATCCCACTCGCCCTGCCTGCCACCTCTTGCAGGGGAAAAGTGGACATTTAAGCCATTTGACAGCCAGACTTAAGTGGTTTGGGGGGCTAGAAGGTTTGGAGGCTTTACTGACACAAATCACTCAAGATTTTGGCCTTTAGGTTTGGGGTCAAAAGCCCCCCTGCCCCATCCCCTCCCTCCTACACTTTGGTAAACCCAGAGAAGGTTCAATGGGGGTAATTGAAGAGCCTTAAGGATCTTTTGGGCACATTTACTCTCATGCCTCAGGGAAACTCCCACTGCAGAGCAAAGCCAGACTTCCCTCCCCATGCTCTTTCTTTCCTGCTCCAGGCAGCAGCAATAGTCACAGCTGCTGTGATCGATTCTTGGTGTCAGCGCTGGCCCCCACGCACTGGGGCAGGTCAGGCGTCCATGCCCCCAGCGCTGGCCAGGGTGCAGAGTAAAAGTCAACCAGATAACCATCACAGCCATTAATCAGAATTCGAGGTGCCGAGGCAGGTCACAAGAGATATACACGGTCTCATCCAATCTGACAAATCGCAGTCCCGCGGGGCGGGGCCCCCCCGACGTCTGGGTGGAGCTGCCCTGCATGGGCTGAGTCTGGGGGAGCACAATGTAGCCCCCTTGGAAGGGGCAGAGAGAAGGCAGGAAAGCTAGAAATTCACGGGGAGGAGGTGTTGCAAGAGTCTTCTTTTTTTTTTCTTCAAAGATAACACATACATTCAAGCTGTGATCTTACTGGGATGGTCACTTGTCTCCCTCTCCCTTTCTGCCTCAATAGCAGCAGCTCCAGGACCACCATCACCTTTCACAACCTGCTGCAGAAGGCACCAAAAAGGGTTGGAAGACAGCATAGGCTGCAGCCCCACGCTGAGATTAACACTACCCTTACTTTTTTCCAGCAACTGTTGTTTGTACAGGAAATCTCAGAGACTTTTCCCTCTGACTAATGCGTGTCCCCCCCCCCCCCATCACTGCACTTCATCTAAAAACATTCCCAGAATATAGATGTCTGGCCATTTGAAAGAGCAAAAAATTATCAAACTCCACTGGCTGCTTGGTGCAGGAGTGCTCTGCTACTGCTTTAGCTGGATCCACTTGGAAAATGTATCCTTCAATCAGTTTAAGCCCCTAGGCTTGATGTAATTTTACTGCTGCCTTCTCTCTAAGGTACTTTTATGGCTGCTACCTCTAAGTATTTACAGATGGGCAGAGTGGCAAAGTGAGATGAGACTTTGCTCACTTTGTCCCTGACATGGGTGGCAGTTTGAGGGTTGGCAGATGGAGCTTTTCCCCCTCATGATTCAGAGGGACCCGTGGTGGGACCCACCCTGCTCACTATCACAGGTGAGGAGCCTGTCTGACCACCAGAAAAACCTCCAGCCTTGGCAGGAACCATGGCATTTGCTTGTCCTTAAATCCTCCCATCCTAGATCTTCCTTTGAATTGAAATTACTGTAGGTGCAGCACCCCTCGAGAGTGCTCTCTGATCTCTGCTACCTCTTCTGTCCCTCCAGTCCCCTCTTTAAGGTCCCGAGGGTGGAAAACCACTCTGGAGATGAGGGAAACTGCAAACCATGTTGTGATCCTGCACAAGGTGGCACATGTGTGCCCATGCTTAATCTGGAGGCGGTGAGACAAAAGGACCAGCTTAAAGCTAAGTGTGAGCTTAACTACTCCTTGGAGTGGGCCAAGTTTGCTGAATCCAGCCCCACAGAGAGCTTTTAAATACAGCTAATTGCACATCGGGTGTAATGGGCAAGTTCGCACCTCCAAAATAACCAAAAATTAATTATTAGGAACATTCTTTAGCAGTCGCATAACAGACACTGATGGTGCTCTGTGGTGGTGCCTGTTCCTGCTGTATTGGCAAAGCCAGTGGCATTTTGCTCACTAGCTATAATGAGTGGTCTATCAAAGCAGAATGGGGGCTGTGTTTCAGACACCTTGTTTAGAGTGGGGCTGAGCCATCTCCCACTGCGGTGTGTCAGAGTGGGACACACATGGAAGCCAGAAACCCATGGGGGACCAAAGCAGGGAGGGAAGAAGTGATGGGACTCCTCACCATGAGCATTGCTGGCCTGCAGCTCTCACTATTTATCCTGCATCCTGCAAATGAGGGGGCTTCTGCATCGTTTCTGCTTACCTGCTGCTTCTCTCCAGGTGCAGTTCCTGCACAGGGGAATCCCTTCTGTCCCCACTCTGTGCACACCCCTGTATCATCATCCTTCTCCTCCATCACCACTCATGCACTCCTGGGCTACACGGGTTGGCAGCTCCAGTGGTGTCCTGTCTCTGAGAACAGTGTTGCAGTGTTGTCTGGGGGTGCTTGGGCAGGGCCAAAGTGTCCCACGTGGGGCTGCAATGACAGCCTCAGCCTTGTGTCTTAGGGATATTCATCACCACTCGCTTTTAACCTGAAGCTCATGAACCAGCTCATCCCAGAGCCCAGGGTCTTGAACTCCATCCAGCTTTCTCTTTCCACCCCAAAACCATCCCATGCTCATGCAAGACTCTCTGACTCTCTAAATGCTTTTTACAACCTACTTTTTATCCCACCCTGCAGCTAATTGAAGTTAATTTGCCTGCATGGCTCCAGAACAGCCACAACCTTCTCCAGAGCCCTCCCTTGGGTTTTGACATGTTGTGACCAACTCATCCTCTTCCAGTCATTTTATGACAGCCTTGTATGGACCAAAATGTTTCAGATTTGGGTGGCAGAGATAGGAAATGACCATAGAAAACTTGTCCTGTGATTTTGTAGGTCTCTTTTCATCCTACCATTGAAAGGCATGAGGGATTCCCACTAAACTGATATGTTTTCTGCCATGTGGGACATTGTGAGCAGCACTGTGCCTACAAAAAGCCCATCTATACAGCCCTCCATCTATCCCTCCATCCATTGCATCTCTGTCTATTTGGCCTGCATTGAGGCAGGGCCATTTCTTACCCTGGCCATGCAGATGAAAGTATGGTTGTTAATGCAGTAAATGAAACTCATTAATCAAGAGGGAGAGAAAAAACTGGAAGAGCATTTATTCATCCACTTATGAACACATCTAATGGTGCTTTTGTTTTCCTGCATCTTCATTTTGTCTTGCCTTGTAGACACTCACACAGAAATTTCAGGACTGAGCCAAGTTGGAAATTCCAGCAGAAGAAAGACAAAAATCCCCCATCACGACGTCCCTTCGCATCCTCCAAACTGGGGAGGTTGCTAAGTGACAGCATTTCTGCTAACACTAACTTACTGCGAGAACCAGAGCACTTAAAAGCAAGAAGATGGCTATTTAAGGACACGATAACTCATGTTCTTCTGTAGTGACCAACAAGCTATTTGTTCTGAGAGGACTGGGGATATTTTCACCCAGAAACTAGACTTGGAGGGGATGAGTAACGGCTTTGGTGGGAGCTTGACCTTGTGTACACCTTGTCTGCAAGCGCATGTTGGGCTGTGGGCTGTGCACAGAGACCCCCATGTAAACGTCAGGGGATTTTAGCCCAATTTGTGGCCACAGAGCCCAGTGGGCAGTGCCGGGGCTGCATCCATGCACCTGTGGTTCTGTTTTCCTACCCTATGCAAGGAAGCTCAGGACCTTGCTCTGGGGACAGTTGTGTGCCCCCTCTAGGAGTCCAGCACTGTGGGTCCTGTCCCAGACATGGTGCTGAAGAACTGATCCCAATTTTGCTTGCAGCACCCAAGGCAAAGGAACAAAGGGAGCTTGCTCAGACCACCCCTTGCTCAGCTTTACCCAGGGAAGTTTCCAAGCTGTTTGTCTAGATCCTGTCTCCTGTGCCCCATGCTGGCAGCTCTGGTGCCCATCACCAGTGGCAGAGCCTGAATACAATCAGCCTGCCCACTTTGCCTCTCTTTGCTGCCGACCGGCTCCATTAATTTTTTTTATTCTGCTGTTGTTGGGATTGCCATTCTGTGATCCCATTTAAAATCATTGATTTACCACAGAGTCCTCAATAAGCAATTTGAAGCAATTGAAGCTGTTATCTTGCTATAGATCACATGGTGCTGGGAGTGGGGGGAAAGGAGGAAGGAGAGGAAAAATAAGAAAGAAAAATGGCTGAAGAACCCCACAGCCAGGCTGGATCCATCCTGCATTGCATTGCCTTGCACATCTGTGAGCCCCGTGGAGGTTGAGTGGTGATTTGTGTATTCGGGTCCGGGAGGGGGAGAGGGTCTTTGCTCCCTTTATTAGATATTAACCCAGATCTACTGGCATAAAAAAATACGAGCTCAGGCTGGGACCCAGGGGCTTTGCAGGGGCTGCAGGCATGACATCTGCAGAGCCTGTGAGATGGGGGAGACCCAAAGTGGGTCCTGAAGGGTCAGAAGTTGGGAAGAAGATGGATTTTTCCACCATTGATTGGCAACAATCACAATCACAATCATGGACATGGGCAGTTGTGGAAGGTGTAGCACAGACCCCCTGCACCAGCCGTGTAATTTCTTTTTCAGCTTGGGTTCAAAGGTTTCTCCTCTCTCTCTCTGCTGGGAGGAAGGTTTGTAGCCTGAGATGCCACCTCCCCTCCCAGCTGGCTTTGCTTCCTCTGTCTTCTGCCATGTGATTTGGAAAAACACCTTTTTTTTTGGAACAATTTTTCGGGGAAAGGAAAAAAAAAAAATTACAACCTGATTTTAGGGGAAATTCACCATCTCTGCATCAGTGAGCTGTGAAACAAAACATTCCTGGTTACATTAGGCCAATAACAATTTGCAAGGCCATTGAGGAAGAGGATAAAGCACCCCAGCACCATGGGCTGGGGGCTGTGGTTTTTAGCAATAGGTTTCCAGTAACTTCATGACCTCCCAGAAGGGAGGTTAGGTCTTCAGAGTCAGAGATGCCCCAGACCCAACAGAACAAGGAAGACAGGTTTTAGGATCCCTGTAGCTTTTCAACCACAGCCATTAGCTGGGAATCAAAGCATAAGAGCCCAGGGAATGCCCCAGAGAGACTTTCCTTCCATGCTACTGAATGAAGAGCTCTCTCCTGATCATAACCCACAATTCAAATCCTGTATACAAAACCAGATAACAGTGAGAGGACCTGGCAAATGTGTGGACTGCAGTGATTTGAAACATATTGTGAACATTTTGAGCGTAGAGAGAAAATTAACTGGTTATAATAAAGCTACCTGTGAGCCACAGTAAAGACCTCTTTAAAAACACACTAATTCAGCTGCTTTCAAGAGGATTTGGGAGCTGCTGTATGAGAGAAGAGCTATGCAGGAGGATGCTTGTGCCCTGGTGACATTCACAGTATGCAGCCCCTTCATCTAGGAAAGGCAATGCCATCAGCTGTGGTGACACCAGGAGGGATTTCTTGGTGAAATGGAACTGACCTTGCTGCTAATGCTCCTGGAAAGCCCTTGCTTGTCTCTCCAATGCTTTCCCAGCCCATAATTTCTGCTTATCTAGCTGAAATGGAGATGACCTACGATGCTTCTCATGTGGGGTCATACTGGCCCAAGCAAATGCTGACCAGTCTGTGTGGTTACCCCATGCAGTGTCCTGTGCAATCCCAGCCAGCAGAGAGAGCTGGGGCCCAGCCAAAACCCAACAAAGTACCCAAAGGAAATATCTCAGCAAAAATAAGGCTGCAAGTTATAAAGATCCCAAGAGGCCCTGTTTTTCTGGGGGGAAGAGGAAGAACACAAGGACAATGTTGTTACATGATGAGCCAGGGCAGGTGGCTTTCCCCATGCTGCAGGACCCGCTGTGTCTCCATCCCTCCAAGCCAGGATGGGAGACCAAATCCTTGAAATCTCCTCCAATTGGGATAATTTTTGTGCTGGAGGCATTCATTCTGGCTTTGAGGATGCTCCACCATCCTTCTTCTGCCAAGCACCCTGGGGCCCTGCTTCTGCAACCCTCCAGCTCCCCTCCAGCTTTCATCAGAGGAATTTTGGCATCTATTGTTCTTGGTAGAGCTGAGCCAAGGCCAAACACCCCAAGACCCTCACACACTCAGTATCTCCTTCTCAACTGTGCCAACAACAGATTTATTTGAAAGTTTTCTTCTTCCAGATTCTGGAGTGGTTCAGGAATAAAAAAATCACTTTCCAGAGCCAACATCTGTGCTCCTGCTCTGTTCCAGTCAAAATCAGAAAGGCCTGGGTTGATTTGCAGCTTTTTAAGGCAAAGAAAAAAAAAATGCAATCAAAGGAAGTGTCAATGGGACAAGAAACTTCAGATCAAAAGATCGAAGCGGCTTATTGCAAGCCAAGAAAACATGTCAAGAGGAAATATTTTTATTTTTGAATGTGTTTTTTCTGTCCTTTTTCTCCTGGAGTGTCTTGGTATTTCAGCCACAAGCAACCAGGTGAAATAGGGACAAATCTGAGGGAGTCGGAGCAAACTCCTGGCATGTGACATGTCCATCACTCCCAAAACAGTCAAGGTGATGCTTTCCCCAGCCTCCAGCAGCATCTCTGCCACTGGCTGGTCCTACCTATTTATCTACTGCTATAAGATGTGTCCTGTGAAGCTGAAATCACACATCAGGCTGGGAGAAAAAGCTTCACTGGAATGAGGAGCAGGGGCAGGCTCAGCCTCAAGCCACAGCACTCAGCCTGGGCTTCCTGTGGTGACACCACCATGGTATCCAGTGGTCCCCAACCCCTCTCCCCCTCCAGGGAGCATTTACTGGGGCAGCCTTAAGCTCTTCACACCTCCAGACCAGTTTCGTGCACCACTATTTGGAAGCAGTCAACCTTCAGGGTTTGAATGTCACCAAGGCACCAGCTGGGAGTGCGAGCAGCTGAGGCAGAAGTCTCTCTCATCACCATCTCTGCCTGCACTTGCAGTTTGGAGGTTTTATTGTTGTGGGGTTTTTTTCCCCTGCTAATTTATCTGTGTTCACTGACCCTAATCCTGAGAAGCAGCAGATGCCCCAGAGGCATCTGGAGTGGGAGACATAGTTTAGGTGAGTACACTGACTACCCATGGAGCTGCCTCTCCTTTTAGATGTTTCTGAACCTCCTGGCCAGTGCCCAGAGTGGTTGGGATGAATTAGGATCGTCAATATGGATGGGAATGAGCGGGCACATGGAGAGGAGGTTAAGTTTAGGGTTGGACTTGATGATCTTGGAGGTCTCTTCCAGACTAAACTATTCTATGATTCTATAAGAGGCACAACCCTTAGTAGCTGCAAGAAAACCCACGGTGAGACTCAGACCCGCACAGGGACCTTGCAGAGGTGAAGTTCAGAACAGGTGAGCTGGGGCCAGCTTTTGCTGGGTGCTTCTGTGTGTCTCCCAGCTCACGTTTCCTCTCTTAAGCTCTGCAGAGGACTCTGTTAACTGGTGGCTGGATTGCACCAATCCAGAAACCAGAGGCACAACTCAGAGAATCCCCCTCGTTCACCAAGTAATCCCAGGATCATTTGATAGCAGCCTCCAGCACGACGTGAGCAGCAATTATGCCTCATTTTGTTTAACTGTGTGTGCAGGAGAGCCAGGAAAGGCAGCGTCTCTACGTACTCCCCCAGATTTAAACTGGGGTGATGTTTATTAATCTGCTCAGCAGGGTCCTGCTGGGTGAAATGTATTTCACTGTTGAAACAGAAAGAAATGGGCTCCCAAGCACAAGCAATATTATTTACATGGTATCGATTGGTGCAGAGCTTTTGCTGGCTCAGCAGTTTAAACCCCTGGTTTTCATCAGTGGAGTGCTTAACCCTTGGCTAATTGGATTTGCCATCGTTAGTGTGATCTATGCTGCCTCCAGTTACTTTTTGCATGGACCCAGCTGGGCACCTGCTGCTTTCGGCAGGGACAGGGAGCCAAAAGACCTGAACCCTTGCAAGGTTGGAGTGGGAAAAATTGTCCTGATGTGTTGGGACATCAGGTCCCTGGTAAACAATGCTGACAGAGCTGGAGCTGAGTGAAAGGCTGGGCTGAGGAAAGATTTTATTTGCTCTAAGATGGGTGTAGTTTTAATTGTCCTAAACAGCATCTTGCAAAGGACAGAATTATACTCTGTAAATGCAGTGAGGGGGACAGAGAGGGTGTAAAAATTGGCTGTGAATAATTATTTTATTAATTAGGCTGCAGCTGACACTGCAGCCCTGAGCCTACCTTGTCACAGGCTTCCCAGCACGGTAAGGATGTATTAGTGTCATGGTAAACTGAGGCACGGATGGATGAAGCCATTTTGCAGGGTCACCCAGGGGACCTTTGAGCGACCAGGGCGCTGTGTCCTGTCCCTATCACGTGGGCTCATGACAGAGATGCTGTTTCCATCCTCAGTATGGCCTTCCCAGATACATCCCAGTGTAAGCCATTTTCCCTCAAGGCTGAGCTGCTTTCTCCAACCCCAGAAGTCTCCATCCTGCAAAGCAGTTTCTTCTTTGGATTCACAGTGAACAAACAAGAGTGACAACAACAACAAAAAGAACAACAAAAAAAGCCATCTACCAGTTCATTTGCAAGAAACAAGGATCTGTGATTTTTTCCTTCATGGCCAAAAGCTTTCATTTTCCTTGGACTGGCACCAAAATCCACTCCGTGTTTTGGCCCCAGGAGTGCAGACACTGTTCCTCAAAAGACAAGTATCTGGGAGGTGCTTTCTCCCATGGCATGCAGCCTCCCACGGGGCAAACAAAGGGAGCCAGCCACAATCTGGCCCTCACAGCCTTGGTTTCTATCACGACCAAGAGAAACCCTTTGGTCGGATGCAATGCAGAGCCTCGACAGACAGCTAATTGGCTGCCATTCGCTGAGCTGTGTCACAGCAGGCGAGACAAGATGCTTTTGTGTGACCTTTAAACCCAGGAACTAATGAAATTGGGGCTTTTCTTTGGCCGCACTGTCAGGGCCAGCAGCTGGGCAGGTGCTGGCCAGGAGGCTCTGTACTTAGGTGGGCACTCGCTGCACCCCTCCGAAGGGAGCGGTTCCTCTCCGGTGTTTCTGGCGAGCGCTTCTCGTCTGCTCCAGTGCAAAGTCATCTGGCTTTGCTGGGTTGAAGGGGGGACACGGTATCACTGGGCACAATGGTCCCAGTTGTGCCAGCAGTACCCATGGCGTCGGCTGGAGGACACTTGGGTCGCCCCACCAGAGCTGCCCCATGCCAGGTATGATCAGTCAGTGGGGTGGAAGCAAAATATGGCAAATTATTCCCCCTGGTGCTGAGTCGGTGAAATGAAAAGGAGTTATTTTGTCTTACGGGAAGCAGTGAAGCTTATTTAAAATGTGAAAAGAGACTTGCCTCTCCTACCACCACGCTGGTAAAGTCTGTACAAAGGCACTTGAATGAATGCTCAGAGCAGGTTTAGGGGAGGAGTTGCCAGAGCTAGAAGCATGGCTTCCTGTGCTGACTGTGGGGCCTGGTGGCATAGGAACCGGCCATGATGGAGCACCCCACCGCTGCCTACACAGCTCCATCCGTGAGCTCCATCCTCCCATCACCCAAGGGTGCTTTGACTGTATTTATGGGGAATTTCTGGACATGCAGTGATTGTGTGATGCCAGCTGAGGCAGAGCATCCCACAACTGCTCACCGACAGCCTTCAAGAGGAGACAAGTGCCTTGGGCCACAGACCCAAGACAGGGAAAATGAGGCACTCCTGGAAAACCAAACCCTCTCTGCCTCCTTCTTGTGGCACAGGTGTTGCGGTGTTTGAAGCTGTACTGACCAAGCTCTTTCCTCACTGGAGCTGCCACACAAGATGTGCAGCCACGGGAAACAGCTCTGGATCTGGGTATTTATGAGAAGCTAATGGAAATTCCTGGAAGGGCAGAGAAACCCCAGAAAAGCCCCAGAGTTCCTGGCGAATCGAGGGAAGTCCTGGAGAGTAGCAGAAGTTCTCAGCAAGCCTTGAAAACCTCCTAGACAGGCTCCAGTCCCACCACTCCTGGAAAGTGCTGGGGAGTTCTTAGAAAACAGGAGAATTCATAGCAGGGTTCTAAACCTTGGTGGAAACTCCCCAGTGCTCTCAAGTGACTCAGGGATCTGCAGCCTGCTCCCCACCCAGGGCTGACACCTGGGTGGCCAGATCCTGCTCCAGCTCCTCTTCCTGCATTAGCAGCCCTTGCCCAGAGAAATATTTTAGCAGCACAGAAGGACCCACAGTTGGCAGGAGGTGAACAGCTTCCCACTGTAGAGGAGGAGCTCCAAAAGTTTGGGACCTGATGGGTTTTCCTATTCCTGCTCCCTGGAGCCACTTGGGAAGTCCATACTCAGCTCCAGCTTGTCTGGAGAAGAGAGCATCTCCCCTCTTTCCCCAGGGAGATAACTTTGCTGAGCCAGGCAAAAATGCAGCTGATAGACACCAGAAATAATGGTGCAATTACCAAAGTAATTATCCTGGCTGCTGTGCAAATCCTGCCCAGTTAATGTCACCAGGGAGAAGGGAGTGGCACATGGGCCCTGCCTTAATTAAACTTCCCAGTCGGTCAGAGGAAACGGCTGAGGGGGGGCTCTTGTTATCACTTGTATTCCTGGGAAATAAGCCTCTCCTGCTGTCAGGAATACCCCTCCATCCCCTGAGATGTGGGGCAACTCCACGTGCAGGACCACGGTGGTGGAGGTGGCATCATGGGGCAAGAACAGGGATGGAGAAGCAAACGGGTCCTCCACAGTCCCTCAGGTTTTGTGGTCCCTGTCTGAAAAGTCCCATGAGAGGGACGGGGCTGCACATGGAGGGATGTAGTTTGAGACATCTCAAGGGGAGAACAACAGGGCTGTGCTGGAGTGGGACTGAGGGAGAGGGCCTCTGATAGCTGGTGCCGGTTGCAAGTAAAACCCAAGGCATGAGACAATGACTGGGGAGAAGAAGGGGGGAGTCAGGAGAAGTAGCAGAAGAAGTAAGAACCAAAGGAGGAAAGGGAAGATAACTTTGAGTAATGATGTTCAAATT
>WUAM01000305.1:408039-419745 GCA_024336885.1 Actenoides hombroni
GCGATCTCTTTGATTCTGCGGATGTAGTTGTGAAGCTCTTCGGGGTCTTGCAGCCCCATGTCCTGACAGACCCACTCCAAGTCCTCCTCATCAGCAATGGGGATGGAGTTGTAGGCCAGGTCATCAGAGGGCAGTGTGGCAAAGGTGGTGAACTTCACCCGCTTCCGTTTGGAGGTGGGCGAGTTGAGCGGATCCTCGCTCTGGTCCCGTGTGGAGCCCCCTGAGGAACCATCCCCGCGGCCATGAACCTGGCTCTGCACGCTGGTCTGCGAGCTCCCACTACTGTGATGGTCCCCGGGACAGCAGGTCTGGACATTTTCCAGGGGGTTCCCAGGGCTCTCGGGCTGGGGGGAGAGGTCATTGTGAGCCCGCAGTGGCTGCCCGTTGCCCAGGAAGACCCAGTGGTGGGAATGGTCCATGTTGGTCTGACCTTCGGGCGGGATGCGTTTGTGCCGGTATTTCAGCACAAAGACAATGCAGTTGATGAGGAAGACCAAGATGGCCAGGCAGAAGACGCCCAGGAGGGCGTACATGCCTATCTCGAGGTCTGTAAGCCCCCTGGTCACCTGGACAAAGCCAGTGGGGATGGTGGGGAAGTCCTCAGTGGGGTGAGACGCGCTGGACATCTTACTGTCCTCGCTTGGCTCTGCTTTCCTTTCCACCTCTGCCCGCAGGGTGGTGCTTGCCCCCGTCTCTGCCAGCCCCGGCTTGCTGGGCACATGGTCGTAGTCGTAGGTTGGGTCCTCCTCGGACCCAAAGTGGACCCGCACGCTGGCCAAGGCTGTGAAGAGCACACTCTTGCGCTTGGTCTTCTGGCAGCTCTCACAGATGACCAGCTCAGCCCGCAGCAGCTCCCCTGCGCCCTCGCTCTCTGCCACCACCAAGGGAAACGCCCGGTCCTGGGTCACCGAGACCACCTTCTCGTCCAGACTGCTCACCACCAGGTTGTAGTCCTTGGGGTCGTAGAGGGAGAGTGGAGCTGTGGTGCCATCGCTGTAGGAAATCCACAGGCTCAGGAGCGCTTCCTGTGGGAACACAGGCACTGGGTTGCCCAGCACGATGCCAGTCCCACCTGCACCCCTCTGTCCATCCCTCCTCCTCTCTGTCCAATACACCCTTTACCCCTCCGTCATCCACCTTCTTCCTTCCAGCCATCACCTATTCTTTCTCTTCTGCTTGTTCTTACCTCAGTGCTCCCCATGCTTGCCCAGGCTCACCCCAAATGCCAGCCCCAGATGTGCCAGATGTGGCTACCAGAGCTGAGCTGGCAACTGTACAGGATTTCTTCCAGACCCCTTTGTCCCCACGGTTGTGTCCCGTCCCCAAGCTGGGCAAGGTTGGTTCATAGGTCTGAGTGAAGTTTTCTGGGGTGCTTTGGAGTCACCAGGGAGTCTGGAAGACAGCAGGTGCTCTGGGGGCCTGGGATGACTATGGGCAGGATTTGGGAGGGAGGGATTGCAGATGGATCCCTCACCCCACCCCAAGTTCCCCACCAGTCCCCACGGAGCCTGAACACACCACCCTGGGCTCACCTGCTTGAAGAAGCTGAGGGTCTGCTGCACAGATGTCCGGGCAATGATGGTGTGGCTGTTGCCGGGGCTGGGGTGGAGGGACAGTGAGAGGCTGGAGACCACCTGGGCCTTCAGGTCTGTGATACTGACCTTCTCCTCTGCCACTGTCACCAGTGTCTCACCCAGCACAGCCTCCACAAGTGGGGACACAACCTGGAGAGAACGAGGGTGCCCATCACCACCTGCCACGCCCAGCCAAGATGGCAACGTGGGGAAAGGCAGCTGGGGGTACCTTGAAGAGCGTGGTACCCGGCTCCCTCCCAGCCAGCGTGAAGCTGTCCACCATGTGAGCCACCCGGGGGTCATCCACACGCATGAAGTCGCTGACCAGGTCGGTGACCTCCACCAGCCAGTCGGGCCCCAGCATGGTGACCACCTGCCCTGTGCCCTCTGCCGCTGTGGTGTGGAACTGGGTGAAGACCTGCAGCGTGGCGTGTTGGTACTGCAGGGCACAGCCCCGGGTCTGCTTCCGCTCCTCTTCGTCCTCCTCGTGCTCGCTGTCCCGCACTGACCTGCAGGAGGGAGCAAGGGGTGGGCAGTGCTACCAAACTCCTCGCTACCACAGCTCTTCAGCCCCCCCAAGGAAAGGAGAGGTGTGATGAGGCAGGAAGAAATAGTTACCAGAAAAATGGTGGCTCCAGGCCAAAAGATCTTTGTTGCCCATGAGGTCTCCGAGGGCTTTAGCAGCATGTGGCAACAGGGTGACCAGCACCTCTGCCCCCAACAAAGAGGTCAAGATATCTCAGGTTGGGATGGACACCTGGAGGTCTCTAGGCCTCAAAGTAGGGCCAACTTTGGAGCGTGGCTGCTCCTTACCTCATCTAAGGAAGTTTTGACCATTGCCAAGGTTGGATGTTCCCCTCCAGCTCCAGCATTTGACCAACCTCATTATGAAATTTTCCTCCTTTCATACAAAAATGCAACCCATGTCCATGATCTTTCACCTTCTCATTGAGGACTTTTCATTGAGATGACTCTGGCTTCATCATCCTTAAAACTCCCTCATTAAATAGCTGAACAAAGCAATTACACCACTACTACCACCTTCACCTTGCCTTCTCCAGGTTGGACAGACCCCAAGCATGGTGGCTCCACAGCACCCACCTCCTGTCTGGCAGGATGGGCACCCTCCAGCCCTTCACTTGGCTCAACCGGACATCTGAGAGCTCAATGTGCAGCGGCAGTTTGGGCACCCACACTGTCATCTCCAGTGGGGCCGAGAGGTGCTCGTAGGTGAAGGTGACTCGGGCACTCATGGAACCCTGTGACTCCTTCCCGCTGACGAAGACATAGTCACAGCTGCTGGAGACCTGGAGGAGAAGGGAGGATAGGGAGTTGCAACGCTCCCACAGACACACCAGAGATCCTGGCAGGAGGCTGCCCAGAGGATGGGAAATGCCAGAGAAGCAGATTATCCTTTGGCACATACCCGGTTAAAGGTGGCCCAGGAGCAGGGACACTTTCTCCTCTCCAAGGTCCCTGCTCAGAGGTGTGGACCCACACACACCATTGCCATAACATGTATCTCCCCACAACCCAGCTTCTCCACCAGCCCCTTCAGGCACCCTCATTTAGCGCTTCAGCTTCTTTGGCCCCCTCCCTGAATTGCACCACGTTTCTGTGGTCAAGCTAGAGGCACCCATGTGTCCTTCACAGAGGTTGAAAGCTGCTCATCCTTGACATTTGCCCCAAAATCTCCTCCACCCACATCCAGAGGGCAAAGGCACCAAGCACAGACCAGCCACATGATCATTTGCAGGTACCCACCAGGGCCTCGTCCCTGTCCCTCCCGAAAATCCCAGGAAGAGATTCCCAGAGTCCATCTGAATCCACGTTCATCTTCTCGCTCTTTCTCTTTTAATTATGCAAATGCCATTAGTTAAATTTGCTATAAAACAAATACATCCTGCGTGGGCCACATATTACTGACTGATCTGAGCCAATTAAGGAGCTAAAAGGATGCCACAGCAGCAGCACCCAGTGTTTTGGCTTAGGCCAAAGATTTGGGCACCTGTGGTCATTCGGTTGCAGGAACTTTGTATTTCCAAACCCATGAGCAGGGCTTGAATTCTACAGGAGCTCAATGTTTTGGCTGTAGGAACTGACCCCAAGGTGCCCATGGCCCCTGGAGCTCGTGGAGAAGGCAGAGCCTGGGACTCAGGCTCTTCAGGAATCCTTTACTCCCTGGGCACAGGAGGGAAGTGCAACACAGGAGGGTTTGTTCCTTCTCTTCCTATCAGAGATACCAGAACAACTGAAAAGACTCTGGGGGGGCAGCGTCTGAATAAAGATGAGCTCCTGGGTGAATCCTCCAGCAAAGAAGTGCTCTGGATATTGTGCCATTTATCACAATAAATATGATGGGCTGCTGCTTGCGTTACCATAAATCCCCCCAGCAACCTCTTCTGGGGACCACTTGCTTTGCAACTGAGGGGGCTGAAACTAAGACAACAAAAACTCCCAACACATCAGGCCTGTCCTGATGATGGAGTGACTGCAGATTAGCTTTTAAATGAAGCGCACGCTTGTTCAGAGAAACTTCCCGGATTTGCTGCAAGGTGTCAGGAAGCCAGAGGCTGAGGTCTGCCTGGGCTCCAAGCCAAGGCACCACTGGCTCTGCTTCTGTGGCCAGGAGCTCCTCCCTTGGCACAGCCTCAAGCATAGGATCAAGAGGACACATCTTCACCAAGGCCCTCAGGAGTGGGAAAAGCCACCAGCTTTCAACCCATGTTGGCCACCCAGGGGTCCTGACAGCGACTGAGCAGGGGCTCTGAGGCTCAGTCCCACTGACGTGCTCTTGGTGGGTCATCGAGATGTGCATGGTGGGCTCATAAGAAAGGCTCACACAGCAGGTGAGGTTGAGCATCTCCCATGGGGTGTCATTGGCAGCAGAGGTGACCCTTCACCTCCCTGCCTGTCCCTCGGTGTGTACATATTCCCCCAGGCCACCACACCGGCAGGCAAGAGGGATTATTTCTAAGCTACCTTGAGTGACGAGGTCCTCCTTTCTGAGCTGAGCACGAGAAGTCACACTGTGTCACCACAGAAGGGGATGAGGATCACAACTCCCCCCGCCCCGTGCTCTCCCGCCACCCTTCACAAGCGGCCCAGGCACCATCAGAGCTGTGCCTACAGGTCCAGGACATGTTTCCTCCACGTTACACACATTACACACCACCAAGCCACAGGCAGCTTGGGAAGAAGCAGCTCCCCAGCCCTCCTTCATGTTAAATTATTTACAGTAACAGATAGCACATCCCGCTATGTAAGCTTTGATTTATGTAACAGGTTTATAGCCCTGACACCGTAATCATACTCCCCAATCTCAGCAGGTAACTGAGAGCTCCCTCGGAAACAAAGCTCCGGCACAAACACAAAATAACTCAGCAAGAAATTGCACGGGGCTCCACGCGGCAAACGGGACGCGAGCGGGAGACGAGCAGAAGGCGAGCTGGGGCTGGAGGGCTGCTCCATGCATTATTCATCCCGGCTCGTGTGCATGTGTCTGCTCCCCCCAGGTCTGGGGACAGCGTGTAAATAGATTTATGAGTAGAAAGGCAGCACATTAAACAGTTTAAGTGTCTTGGAGTCCATCCTGAAGTGTATTATTGCTCCAGTGTTTTATTACGCTGCGGAGGACCGGTCTCCATAAATTAGACTCGGTGCTGTAAATTGCACAGATCGGAGTTTTAGTCAAGAACTCGGGTAAATGGTTTGTGACACAGGACGTCACCCACCCGTGCACCCACGGGTGACCGGGGAGAGCAATTCCCAGCAGGGAGAGGGCTCTGCCCGACACCCCTGGCTCAGCTGGGAGAGCGGCCAGTGGCTGCTGGTAAAGAAGGGGGGACGGGTCAATGTGCCCCAGCCTGGGGGACTGGGGAGAGACCAGCCCCCTGGCCCAGCTCCCTGCCCAGTGCAGCAGGGACATGGAGAGGGGGAGCTGGCCGCGTGTGTGCAGGGACGGGGGGAGGAGGCGGCTGGGAGAAGGTAACTATGTCTGGGGGTGGATGGATGGAAACAGTGATAGAATAATACAGGCAGGGAGATAGATGGGTACATACAGTGATAGAAAAATGTATATGGATGAACAGATCTGGTGACAGGAAAATCATGGCCAGGTTTGAGGAGTGACCACTGCCTCGGCAGCTGGGGCAGACCAGGGGGCAAGCGCTGCCGCTGCCTTTTGCGTTCATTAATCAGCATCTTTGCTGTGCCCCACACCTCTCCCTCAGCCCCCTTTTCCCTCCATCATCCCCAGCTGCCCGGCTCATCCCACCCATGCCTCACTGGGGCCAGCCCCCGGCCCCAGCCCGAGCCCAGCCCGGCACTCGCTCCAAATGGCCGATAAACGTCACCTGGAGGCACGAGGGAAACCGCTGATGGAAACGTGCGGCTTACACTGCACGCTGACAATATTTCACCTTATCAGCACTAAGTGCCATGATAACCCATAGTTATTGCTGCTGCCTGGTGCCAGCCTGTGCCGCACCAGAGCATCCCGCGGCCTCTCTGGGGACAGTGACAAAGTGCCTTGTCCTCCTGACAGATTGCAGGGAGAGGCACACGTTGATAGAAGCCACTGAGAGGATTATGCTTGGGATGGGGCGGGCTTGTGCAGCACTTCAGCTCAGCCATCAGCTCCAGCTGATCCAGCTCCAGCACGTGCTGCTGTTGGGGTCAGCACCCCTGGGGGTAGCTCAGCCCTTTCTCAGGGCCACGAAAGCCCCCTCCCCTCACCCACCTTGATGATGTCTTCGTTGTTGGACTTGCACTCGACCATAGCCGAGACGTCCATGATGATGCCGCTCAGCTCAATGGCGATGACCTTCACAGGAATGGCCACTGTCCGCCCCGTCAGGATAGCCGTGTTGATGATTTCTGTGTCCTGGGAATGGGGTGCGAGGGGATTGTCACATTAGAGGGCAGCCCATCCCCCCAGGATCAGATCCCAGCTGGCCCCTCTCCTGCTCCAGCCCCGGCGCAGAGAATGACCTTGTGCGTGGGTGAGCGGGATGTATGGATGTATAGGTGCTGTGGGGCACAGGGACTGGTGGGAGATCCCTCAGGGGGACACAACCCATCCCCAACATCAAAGCAGAGAGGCAGGAACCTGCTCACCATGGCCAGAGGCACGATGGCCCGGATGTCCCTCTGGATGACTGTCAGCTCTGTCACCACCTTCTCCAGGTCGGGCGGAGGGTTGCGGCCCCGGTAGTCAATGTGCCACATGATGCGGCGTGTCACCGACTGGCTGGTGAAGTTTTCCATCTCAAAATCCAGCTGCATGATCTCAGAGGAGGAGTCCCCATCCCTGGGCAGGGGGACAGGAGAGGGACGTGGTGAGCTGGGTGCCCCAGGTCCTGCAGATGCCCCAGGATCAGTGCCAGGCGGTCCCCTCTAGTGATGCAGAGCATCCCCCGTGGGTTCCTTCTTGGCTGTCCCCATGCCTGCCGGGGGAACTGTGCTGTGGGTGCCACCACAACACTCATAGTCCCGATACCCTCCTCTGCCAGGGACTGCTCCGATGGGAGTGTGCACATTCCCATGGGAATCTTCCCAGTGGGAGAGAGAAATACATTCCACAGCCTCCCCCTAGCAGAAGAAAAACCCTTGGCGGCTCAAGCGGGTGCTCTCCCAAGGATGCTGGGTGATACATTAGCAAAGGGTGAGCGTGTAGCCATGGCCCCAGGGGATAGTGGGTGGCTTCAGGCCCTGCCCTCTTCTCCCCAGCTGCACCCTCCCAGCAGTGCAGATGGATTTACCACCCCAGGCTGCTCCCGCCTGCACGCTAATCTCCCACAGGTCGAACCTGAAGTGTCCCACACCCAGGAGGGCAGCGCTCTGGGATGGCAGATAAGTCCCAGTACAAGAGTCCAGCCCAAGCCACTGACTTTACATCCCCTTCCAAGGGGATCGCATGGGGAAACTGAGGCACAGGAGAATGAGGTTCAAACCACAGAAAGCAGACAAGACAACACTGAGCTGGGACACTGGGCAGGACTGTCCCCCAGCCTGCATGGGCAGCTATGGGGATGCACAGGGTGGACAGGCAGGAGATGGGGGGATGTAGACAGGACCAGCAGGGGATAATGGCCTCAAGACCTCATCAAAACCCCATGCACTTGATGCTGCTGCTGAGGACAGTGGGACACAGAGCTAACAGACAGGGAGCAAACTCTGGGTCATCCCCAAGGCAGGATGGGATGGAGAGGCCAAACCCAGCACATTGTACCTAAGCGGATGAGGGGTCTCAGCAGCTGGTGTCTTGTCCTCTGCATCACAGCTTGGACAGTCTGCCAGCAGCAGTGTAAATCACTCTTATGCCCCATCCCTGTGAGCAAAGCTGGGGTCCAACTCCCCAAGGTCAAACTTCTCCACTGCTCCCCAGATACAGAACATCCCCAGGGGACACCCCAGAGCCTCTGCAAGCCACAGAGCTGGCAAACCCCCCCTAGAGCAGGAGGAGGAAGGAGGGCAAGGGAAGGTGAAATCCCTGCAGAAGGGGAACCCAGGACTGACTCCACTCCCATCTTGCAGTGTTGCAGCTCTTGAGGAGGTCCCATTGATCTGAGGATGCAGGATACAGCTGGGTTTCTCTCTGATAAATATCTAATGAGTTAAAGGAAGCAGAGAAAAGGGAAAGCAAGAAGACAGAAATGCTCCAGGCCATGGCAAACCTTGCTCCTGCAGCGGGAATGATGGGCTTTGCAGCAGAGCTGACACTTGTAGGGTCCTGCTGGAACTTAATGCCCCCAAGACAGCTACAGGGGTGTGAGGCAAATCAGCAAAGGCCCCCCAGTCTGAAGCAGGGGATTTGGCTACTCACTGCCTCTTCAAACACAGAAGTATTAAACATGGCTGCTAAGAGCCAGGTTCAAAAGCGAAGCAGAGCTGTGGTTTCATGCCAGAGGGCATTCAGCACTGGGATTCCTCCCCATGAGGTGCTCCCAGGTGTCCCAGGAACCCTGCCAGGGGCCAGCCACCATCTTCTGCCCTCTCTGAGCACCGTCTGCTCTCAGCCATGGCAGAGACAAGAGCCAGGCTGCCCAGATTGAGGGAATAACTTTGGATGCCGCTTCTGGGGTGCAAAACATCCAAAATTTGCCATCTCCCTCCCAAACCTCAGGGCCCTCGCTGCATCCCTGCACAGCCAGGGCTGCCAAAAGCCCCCAGAGCCCCAGTGAAGCAAACTCCGGCTGCACAGCCTGGAGGGCAACACGGCTTTGAGTCATTCATACTTCCTATTCCGTTAATATTTGATGGAGTTGTTTGTCTAAAAGGTGATTGTAATCACTTTAAATTCATCCTCTGTCTCTAACCTTTCCAGACTGATTTGAAGCAGCGGCAGACAGAGAGAGGGGGAAGGGGGAGAGGAGAAGATCTCACTGCCGACAGGTCTGGCCGCCATGCAGGGGCACTGGGGTGGCCATGTAGAGGATGGGGGGGCCTTGTGGCCCTGGGGACACTGTGATGTCAGCCACAGAGCTGCTGGCTCAGATTCTGCAGTTGTATTTTGTATCTGGAAGCAATGGTGCGGGGCAAAGAAAAACCTACTCTCTGGGTAAGCAAGCCCTTTGGAGGGCTTTCCTGTAGACAGCTTTTGAGCTCCCATCCAATGCAGTCGGAGCTGAGGATATCACTTCTGCAAGAGCTTGTCCCCAGCTTTGCTCAGTTTTGGGGTGGGGGGCAGAGATACAGGGAGATTTCCAACGGAGAGAGCAGGAAGGGCTCAAGCACATCAGCTTGCTGTAACCCGCTTCCTGAAGGCACTCATCTCCCTTTTACCAAAGGGACAGTGATGGAGATACCACAGCCTAGGAACAATTGCTTTCCAGCACTGCAGAGTCTTTCCTGGTGGTTTTGACCCCATGGCCATCCCCTGCCCTTGCTTGCTGTGTCCCACTCATGTGGATGCGAGAAGAAAAGATGCCCGTCGTGCTGACAGATCCCGTGCACTCACAGGCCAGTCACATGTCCCCTTCTCCAGGCTGAGTAGCTGATGGGTTTTCAACTTGTTATAGGTCCTTGCTCCTTCAGATCATTCCCATTTCTATCCCCTGAACTCTCCTCAACTGACCTGAGCCTCTTCTGGAGCCCCAGAAATGGGCATCATCCTTGTATCAAACAGAGCAGAACTGGCTCTGCCCATCTCAAGTGCTGCCTTGGTTCATGCTCCTCATCCAAGACTCATCCACCACTTTAATTTCTACATGGGACCTTGCCTGGGGACTGTTCCTCTTCCTTCCCAGAGGAGACAGCAGGATAGTCAGCAAAGAGCTGCTGCCTTTGCTGCCAAGTATGAAAACAACTTAAAAAAACTAAAGTACTTCCACTCCAAAATGGGGAATCCTCCATGGTCGCATCATTCAGCCCCCAGATCCACCACATGTGCCCACCAGCACCTGACACAGCCAGGTGATCCCGGCTCAGAGCCAGGGATGCAGCTGCAGAATGGTAGCGATGACTTACGCACGCATTGCTTGAGCCCCACCTTGGCTGCCTGTGTTGACCGCACGGCAGGTCCTACCTGAACGCACCACCTCACACAGCCCTTGGGCAGCTGCCTGCCCACAAACCTGCCCACCTTGGTCCCTGAAACCCACCTTCACCTGCCCTTTAGCCAGCTGCACAGTGCCAGCTGAGGTTAAAAACCACACACACAATAATGAGGTTATAATATTAACCCCGTGTTGGTGCGGGACCCCCCTCAACCTCAGCTGCACTATGAGTTTGACCCCAAAATTGCTCATCCCCCTTCAGTGCCTCCAAGCTCCACAGTCCAGGACATGCATTGCTGTGCCTCGGATTTCCCTGTCAGCACCCACACGGCACTGCAGCCAACCAGGCACCCAAGGTAGGGACGAAGGGAGAGCTGCTTCAGGCCAAACCTCAGCAATATCCCCAAAGCCCCAAGTCTGGGAAGAGGGAGGGCCCCTTACCTGGGCCCGGCACTGTCCGCCCTGGCCACGTCGATGGTGGCGGTGGAGTGTTTGCCGCCCGTCAGTAGCTCCGAGCTCACCAGCCACTGCCCGCTCCTCGACTTGGTGCTGAGAAGGTTGACACCTTTCTTGGCCTTCACCCTGCAGAGAGTGATGGTCAGGGCCAGACCCTCACACCTGGGTTCCCCTGAGGGGTTTTTTTTTTGCTCCCAATACCTCCAGGCTGTCAGAAACATCACGCGGCTGACAGCAACAGCCATGGGGCCGAGTCCACCCCCAACCCCTCTTTTTCATAGGGTTTTGTTCCCCCATCATCTCTCCAGCAAGAGCTTCACCCCTTAGCTCCAGTGCTGCCCCCCAGGACAGTAACACCCCTGTGGGGCTGGGCATCCCCAGGCTGAGGGACAGGAGATCCTCAAGTGCCACATCCCCTGTGCCAAGGGCTCAACTGCTGGCCACGGGGACACTTGTAAATGCCCTTTGAAGGGATGTGGCAGGGGTTTGTCCCCTTGCACACCTCCCTGTACTGCAGTGCTCAGCACTTCCCACCCACTGCCCCATTCTGCTCCCTTCCCAGCACTGGAACAGGATGGGTGGGATGTAGAGAGCCCCTGCTCGCTCCACAACAGCCCCATGGCCATACCACACTTTGTCTCCAAAATGACTGTGAGCAAACCCACATTTGCTGGCAGGGCCTTAATCCCAGTGCAACCGGGAGTGCTGGGAGCATGAAGGCAGCAGTCCATAATGGCAATGCAGAGATGGAAACCCTGGAAGGACAGTCCTTCCCTTCGGGAAGCTCCCACTGCAAAGCCCCAAAACGTTGCAAAACCACGTGCTGGCTGCTCCTCTGGCTCCCCTCACCTGGCCAAAGCCCTGCCAGGCCCAGTCCAGCCCGCAGCAGGTCCCACAAATGCAATACACCTTCCCCATCATCTCCCTCCTGCCCGTGGCTGCCTTGACACAGCCCAGCCGAAACAAGCACCCCCTGGGAAGGCAGCTGCCCCCTGAGCGGATGCAGCCCCAGGGCCTTACCTGAGCGTGAAGTGCTCCACCGTGGAGTTGGACATCAGGTAGAGGAGGATGCTCAGAACCTCGCCTGGCTTGAGGGGCTTGTCAGGCAGGCGGATGAAGACGTTGCCATCCAGCCGATGCTCCTGCATGGGCTGCCCGGGGAGGGGCTGCAGGAGGCT
>WUAM01000305.1:479084-489227 GCA_024336885.1 Actenoides hombroni
GGAGACAATATCAAAAGCCTTACTGAAGTCAAGATAAATGATATCCACTACCCTCCCTTCATCTACCCATTTGGTCATGGCTTCATAGAAGGATATCAGATTAGTCAAGCAGGATTTCCCTTTGGAAGATGCATGCTGGTTACTCCTGATAATCTTCTTTTCTTCCATGTGGTTTGAGATGACCTTCAGAATGAGCCACTCCATCACCTTTACGGGAATGGACTTATTTTTGTTTTTCAACACTTCATACTATATATTTTAAATGGTAGGGTTTAGATGATGTAAAACATCTTTGATACCGTAAGCTCTTTGGAAATAATATTTAAAACAATAGTATAAAAATTATGAATTATTATAATGTTATTTGAGATAGTACAAAATGTCACACAACAAGTGGAAGAACAATGTATTCTTCAGCTGTATGGATTTTTAAAATAGGTCTTGAATAAAACCCTTCCATGTAAGTCTTCTTAAAATTTGCAGGAACTCATTGTGAAGAAATATAAAGATACTTCCATTGAACACAAGGCAGTTCAAGAGAAAAGATCATAATGCAAAATGTTTCCTCCTTTTCAGTAATTTCCCTTCACCTTCTCCCTTGAGCACATAGACAGGCAAAGAACAGACATGCCATTTAGGCTTCATATGTAATCTAGAAAAAAAAGAAAGTACAAGAAATTGCATATGGTGCATTGACTGATACAACTTGAATTTATTTCCCCCTGAAAGATAAACAGAAAATCAACATTATGTGAAGTTACTAAAAAACTGTATTAATTGCACTCATTTTTTCTAAGCATATCCTAGGCTAATGAAAAATATCCCATTGATGAAAAAAGGTAAAATTCACTTTGCTTTTTATTCACACAGATGTATATGAACAGATCTATTAAACAGTTAGGAGTTTGATTTAGATTTAAAACTAGAGGGAGTTATATCTTTGCAATTTAGTCACAAAATATCAAATAGCAGAGAGATAAGAGTCTGAGTATTTTGTGTGATGATAATGTTTGACATACCTTTATCTTTTCGATCAAAGCCTGTTATCTTACATACAACACAAAGATAGTGTCAGTTTATTTTATCTGGATCGACAGCTTATAAAAGTGACACAGTTTGACAAATAGGAAAACAATATTTTCATTTAAAAAGAGCATTCACAAATTAAAGCATCCATCTAAAGAATTCTTTGATCTATAAAAGTGATCCTTACACATAACACAACTGTTAGAGGTACCTGCTTGAATGTAGGAAAAATGACAAACATGATAGAAATACTTTGCATTTGAGATGATTTTCTCCTAAGGATCTCAAAGCATTTTAACAGTGCCAGTGCATTGTTGTCTAATATCTGAAAGATGGGTCTTTATGACTGACATTTCACAAGTGGAGAAACTGAATCACTGAATATAATATCAAAGTTGTCAAAAAGATTGTGAATTAAAAATAAAATTATTTACTAAGAGTCAATTGTGCCAGAATAGCTAGATATACTCATTTGATAAGATGAATTACTCAAAACAGTAGAAATACAGTTATTTTAATCTGGACTTCAGTATAGCATTTAACATTGTGCAATGGGGGAAATTTTGAGGTCAGGGAAGAGAAGGATTATTATAGGAATTTTAAGTTAACAGCTTCTTTGAGGAGAAAGGGAAAATTATGATGAAAAGTAAACAACCTGTGTTGATAAAGTAATTACTGACATGTTAATGGAATACCTCAGGGAATGATCTTCAAATGGCTTTTGTCTTTATATCATTAATGACAATTTCACAAAAAGTAGTCATATGCTGATGACAGAGAGGTGACAGGGAGGCATCATCACTAAAGGCAGGATGGGAATATCTCACAGGATCAATGTGAGTAACAGAAAATGAAATTTAATAGTATAAAATGCAAGAAGCATTTAGAAACTAGAAAATGTCACCTGTTAAGACAGGACAGTGGAGGCAATGTCCTAGTGATATGACATTGTTAAAAGAGGATATATCTGAGCTGATTTTAAGAAACAAATCTGACTATAAAAGCCAGTTGCAGAATAGCAATGAAAAAACACTGAGCCCACAGAGATCTTTGTCAGGAATCTTGCAGGGAACTGAATCCTCTCATGCAGGTTCAACAGAAAATAATGCTGTCTGGAAGGGATGAAAAGGTGGCCAACTGGAATGATTAGGAAAATTCAAAGATTTCTCATTAGCAAAAAAAGCTAAAACACATGCACACAAAACCAAATCAAAAGAGCTAGGCTTTGTAGCCTAACAAAACAAAGACTGAAAAGAGATATGACTCTTCTGAATAAATTTATCAGGAAAAGGAACTTTGGAGAGGAAAAACGACTGCTTGAACTAAATTGAAAAAGTTAGAAAATATGTTTATAAACTGACCAGGAATAAAATTAGAAACAAGCTTTTACCAAAAAGCAAGATGTTCTTGACCAGCCTTTCTGATCACAAAATAGTATGAACATGTAAACTTGGATCTGTGTATAAGAGGGACTCTTTACAAAGATTTGATGCAGGAGTATGGATTCAACAATCCAAGAGGATATTGCTGATATAGCACTATTTCTAACACTGACCCCAAAGGAGCATTCCTGATGAAATCACATAACATGAAATATTTTTGGATTTTAATTCACGATACTACGGGTTTTCAAATTATAAGGTCTAGTTCATCAACAATCAGCAGAAATCAGCTTCAAAGTAGAGAAAATTCCTGACAACTATAACTCATAAAATACATTTCAAACAGTTACTTCTACTTATATGATCAAATAAAAATAAATATTACTGAATGGTGTATATTGTAGCATCTACATTATTATTATTATGGTTAAAAATTTATGAAACTCAAATGATACCCTTCAGTCCACCATCCCTTTGTACTCATTCTCCCTGTATTTGGAGGCACTTCTAGAATTTCTGTTTTGGGATAATCCTGCTGAACTGCTCAGCAATAACAGGTCTCAGTGTAACATCTGTATATGAAAATGAGTCAGTACAAAACCTAGTTTACAGGGTCTTAAAACTTGCCATATAGATACTCCTTGATGTAAAAGCAGCTATCACCTAGCGTTACCATGTTTCTCTGGATGGATTTTTTGAGGTGAATTATTAAACTAGCAAATTTGTGAACTGTAGGAGCACTGAAAGCAAACTTGCACAACTTGGATTCTGCATTCCCTGTGCAACCTAATCCCTGTTTAAGCGAAGCCTGAGATTACCTTCCTTCTAATTCCTGCAGAATTGATTTTCAGTTTGGGTGCAGAAGAAGCTCTCCTCCTCTCACCAAACAGTAGACATCTGCTCTGCTAACTGGTACATAGAATGGTAGATTAAGAAACAGTCTGTACTAATCTAGTTTCCTTATAGCAGGAGGATATGTTCCATACATGCAAGATATTTCAGCAGCTACACAGTGAAAAGTCAACTCATATATTGGAAAGTAATCACTTAGTGATATTTACTGGATTTGGAGGGGAACAAAAAATAAATTTATATATTGTATTTCTATTTAGAAGAAAGAATGTCTATATGCTGTAACTATACCTGAATGACTTCCTTTTATGGAAACACTTCTATCACAAACAATCATCTTACTTTCTGTAAATATAACCATAAGAAGGACAATTTAGCAGTTCCAAAAAAAGACAGTTCCCATATATTTAGGTGTGTGTGATTTCTCAAAGCTACTGGAAGTTAGGATGAAGGGAAGAAAGAAATTTTGATCTCTTATACATTGTTCCATATCTATATTAATTAATACAGATCAGCACTCACTGCTGCCTTTTGCTCTTTTCTAGTTGTCATCCAATCACTTTGTCATTAAATTCTGAGGAAAATTGCCATTGCAATAAGTAGCAGAATTGCTTTACTTCAGCTTGCCTTTACAGTACCCTAAGATTGCCAGTCCTATCACAAAAACCTTGTCTTTTTGTTGTTGTTCTGAAAAATCACAGTTCTAATCCTCATCGACAGAATACCACAGGTCTGAAGTTTTCATGTTTTCCTAAGTTCAGGGCCCTGCAAGTTTCACATTTTGACATGTGGGCTGCATGTAATATCAAATCTGCCAACGTACATCTTTTCCCTCTAGTACATATAATCAGGAATTTCCTACCAAAGAAAAATAGGACAAAACAAATACAGTAGCAACAGAGATAAGCACTATTCATGCACAAAAAAACCCCAAACACTTTCATAAAATAAAATTTGCTGTTAATGTTGATCTCACTGTCGTGGCTCACACCTGTAAATATATTCTAAGCTTAATGTTGGATCAGCTTCATGACCAGTTACAGCTTCTTAAATTGTGTTTTCCTTCTTCTTTTAAAGAAAACCTGTGACTTTTTATAAGTAAATACCACATTTTCAATGGATATGGAAAAATACTTAAAATATCTGTGACTACCAAAGTTTTTTCTTTTGTAAAATATATTTTTTTTAACAGAATCATACTATTCTTATGTCTTTGACAGGAAGAGAGTTATTTCTCTTGATTTTCTTAGAAGTAGAAATAAACTGCCACTAGAAACTCTTTGATGCAAATCAAATTGACAGCAGCAAATCATATTAGTAATGTCAGAGCTTTGATGACATTATTTCCTGTTTATTTTTTTTTTTCATTTTTCGTACTTTTAGGTCAGTCAGCAGTTCATTTACTTCAAAATATTGAAATTATTTGAATGCTGTTTATTTAACGAACTTGAATATGTTTTACTGCATCATATGAATCCGATGCTCTTGAAAGGAAAAATGTGAACTAGTCCCGTGGCAGGAAGAGGAAGCTTCTACCTTGTTTTCCTGTTGTATTTTAATTTTCACAAGAAAAAAAGCCCCTCTTGTACTTCAGTGAACAACACAATCTATTATTAAATCCTGTGGACAACAAAATAACAGGGTAGTGAATTTCACTTGAGAGTCTTCCTTGACTTATTAAGTCTCAGGTTTCTCTTGATGGAAAAGCAAGCAATCCATATTTTCCTGACAATGCCTACAGTGGATCCACGGGATTTTTATAAAAGAAATTTTGTCAACACTTTTTTCCTGCAATATTCATTACTGTTAAGAATTATATCCAGGTTAAGTGTTGAGAACTGAGCACTCAGAGTATAAATTCTGTAGCTAAATAGTGATATATTTAGATACCTCCAGAAAAGAAACAAACCTTACTGAACATGTCAAGATTTGGGGTCAGGGCCATCCACTACATCTATAACAGATGCCCTCTGTTAACCCCTCTGGGTTAATAATAAAAAAGACTTAATGGATTCAAAAATTAAAACAACTTTTATGGAAGTATTAATAATAACATGGGGAAGTCCCAGACTGGACTCAGTGGCAGTTGGGAACCAGATTCAGGAGCTGGATTCTGGATCTGTATTTAGAAACACAGAGTTTGGGATGAAAAGGAAGAACAGACAGAGTCCTCCTTGGACACCAACCATTAAAGAAGAGAGCATGGCCCTTGTGATCCCTCAGCTTTATATTGAACATGATGTATGTGGGATGGAATACCTTGTTAGTCAGTTTAGAGTCACCTGTCCCATCCTCTCATCCCCACAGATGTGGCCTTTTACTTTTCTGCACTCCCAACGTGGTACACAAGATCCAGCAGTGGCGTTAGTCTGAACACCAACCCTTGGTAGTAACTCTAAACATGGGGTGTTACCACTGCTAGAAGCAGACACTGCCTGTGAAAACAGGCTGATAACTTCAGAAAGTGCAGTTAGTTAAAAGAATTGAGATGAAAAATTAAATCATAGAAGAGAATTAGTTCTGTTCTATCTCAAACCAGGACAATACATTGTAACAATTTAAAACTTGAGAAAAAAAGACAAAAAGAAACAAAAATACCAAGTCAACAAAATACCCACTAATAATCGGAATGCACAGAGTAAATCTGAGATTTAGGCTTTTTGGAAGGAACAGGTGACAAAACCTTTCCCTGACCTGTGCTTTCTCTAGGTCATAAAATACCTTGCTACTGGCTCAGCTCCATTTTAGCCAAAGAATTTCCCACTTCTCTTATTTAGTTTGAAATGGGATTGAACAGTGGAAGATTAGTTTTTCTTTCCATTTATTGAGCACTGATGTAGGAAGGCTGGGTTTGGAGAAGGGATGTCAGAGTAGGATGGAAAAATGGTTTTCATGTGCTTTCTAATGTTCTTAATCAGACACACAAAGAGAATGAAATGCAGTTCTTACTTTGAACAACTCTTAAAATAATATAGTTTGTGGAATAAATAATAAAAGTACCTATACTTTTCAGGTAAAATCTATATATCAATTAAAAGAATAAATATTTCTTGTATTTTAGCTACTAGATATTGATCTGATGGTCAAATATTTACCATGTGCTGCAATCAAACATAATAGAATAAAGAAATGAGATTTAAAAAGTGGTAACAACATCTGTAGGGTTTAGCAAATTGTGCTATTTTGGGAGCTGATCTTGATGCTTTAGTTAAAATTTTCTTCTGAATTCATTTCTTAATGATGCAGATGAAGAAGTTAGCTATCTAGTTAATTTTAGAATCCAGGCAAAAAAAAATTCCAGCAGATAGGAAGGTCATTATCAATTCAGGCTAACTAGTCAATGAAATATTAGTGGGAAAACAAATTTTCCTTCCTTCTTGCTATGCAAACAGCAGTCAGTTCAGCAGCTCTGAAAGGGGAATGCTGGTGGTAAAAACAAAACAAGAGAGTCAATTGTTCGCACCAGTACGTAAAGCTTCAAAGTTTACAGATAACATAATCACTACCATTCGTAATGCAATGTTGACTTCTCCTGACATGTGTTTAAACTTTATCTTACAAAATGTATAATTTTTAAATAATGTAATCACACCTTCTTCAAAAGCCCGTTATCTTTTATTAACTTCCCCCCCCCCCCGCCGCCCCCAAGAGTGAAACAACAACAGGATCAGCAGACTATTGAAAGGCTTAGCAGAACATGTTATTTACATTGCAGGAGTGATTACTATAAAAACTGTGTTAGTGTGTGCCTTAAAGTCCAGACAAACAGTACATACTGACTATATATAAAAAATACAACAAACAGGATGTTCCAGTGACTTTGCTACTCTGTTCCTTGCCAAATAAATCTATTCCTTATCATCCAAATTTACACATACTTTCTATATGAGTCAAGGTACTGTACTTTATTAGGATGGCTTGGAACAGTTATAACTGCTGAAAATTTTATAGGCTATTGAACATACATGTATTATTTGCTTTTCCAGATGTCAGAGATACATAAAATTCAGATATAAACTTGTTGACTTAAGAATATTTAGAATATAATGAAGCTCACAAAAATGGATATTGTGAGCTGAAGAAAGCTTGGATTCACAAACATACTGAGGTGGCTGAAGGAACTTGGATGGCAGATGTTTTCTTATGATCCCTCTTTCTTCTACTTAGCTTTGTCTCAGGAAAAAAAAAAAAAAACAACAAAAGAGTATGGCACACTCATTAAATAATGATTCTAATTTTGGAGTGGTGGTTTGGAAGCTCCCTGAGAAGAGGATTATGCACTTGAGTGTAAGGTCTGTTATTTGTAATATAGTTTATCATTCTCTACTTTTTGGCCAGACAAGCTCCTTCTTAAAGGGACAGGTTAGAGCACTTAAGCTCTGGAAGTGCTATGTGCTCCTCTTTATACTATCACGTTGGTTTTCACTTTCATTCATAACAGCTTCTGAAAGCATTTCAAGAACAAATTTGAATAGAATACTGTGATGATGCTTATTTTCTTTGTTCATTGTAGTTTGGACTCAATCACATCACAATTAGACCGTGTAACTGAACTTCTTCCTGCAAACACATAGCCATCTACTAGACAGATGACCTTTTAAGCTTCATAGTAGACTAGATATATATGTATCAAGTATTACCTAGATAAGATATCTGTTTGTGGCTTTAGTTTTATATTATGTTAGAGGACATATGTTACTGAAAGCTATAGTAAAACACTGAGAAAAATACAGTATTTGTTATTTCCTTTTGCGCTACTATATTACTGCAGCTTTATATTTTCTGACTTTCAGGCACTGTTTATTCTTCCCCTGTGCTAAGCAGAATATGAAGTCCCATAGCAAAACTTTTTTTATATAATCCAGCTGTGAAACCAAACTGACCCAGACTTTTGTTTCTAAGTAGCCATATATTCCTTTGTAAGAAACAGGGGTGGAGGGGACATGCAAGGAAAATCAGACATGTAATGCAGAATGGTCTTGAATCTGAGTTAACATGATATTGTGACAAGTTGAAAGATTTGATGAGGTAATGCACTCACTCCATGGTGCTGAATGACTGTAGTAGCCCATTTGGAAAGCTTACTCATCAAGATCACATAACGTAGATATATGAACCAAAAGCTGTTTATCACTCCAATGGATATTTTCCCCATTTTCTTCAGATTCAGATATCCATACTACAAACTGTACTAAGAGAGGTTTTATAGATGATGTAAAATAAGAATGTGAATCAAAAAAGCTGAGATCACTTGTTTATTGATTTGACTTTTCATGCTCAAATTACTTATTTCATGAATGATTTTAGGTGTATAAAGTAATGAAAACATAGGACTAGACTATCTCTATCTTTTTGCTAATGGTTTATCAAGATGTATGGGATGGATTTGTACTTGTCTGGGACCATATTTGCTTCATTTATTTCCAGCGGTTGCAAAAACCTTAACCACTTCAATTTCCATGAAAACTGAAAGATGAGGCTATAATGCAAATGTATTATTTTACTATTTATGAGCAATATCAGTTAGTTTTCTCCCTTAATGCTGTCATCTCCATTACTAGACTCAGTATCTGACCTATTCAGAACTCAGTCAGGACTTTTACAGGCAGATGTTGCTACTTTTTTGGATGTACATATCCATACTGGATCTTTGAGATGGTTGCCTCTGCCTGAGGCCTGAGCTAAGGTGCTCTCAGAAGCTATACTACTTTCAGAGGGAAGTCCTGTCGTTCTCCTCCACCTGCCTTATCTTTCCTCAAAAGCTATATTGTATTTTCTCGTACTTTCTACTTGTTACTGTCACACAAGTGCTATGAAGTTGTTTATACTGAAGCAGGGGGGTGTTTTCAGATTGTTTGCAGACATTTTTGTCATTTATGGTTTATTATGTAAATGAAGATAAGTTTGAATGGCAAGGAAGCTTGAAGATCTTTTAAATCTCTGTTTGGAAATCTCCACATGGATAATATCGTTCTCTTCTTATTCATCATCTTCTTATCCTTCAGAATCATGACAGAGATCAGTTTGCAGCAAAATTTCTACCAGTCTTCCATGTATATCACAACTGGAGCTCTCTAATCCCTTCTTTGCTCCTTCTTTAGAACACTCCACTAATACCAAGGAATCTTTCTACACCTCCAAAACTTTGTCTAGAAAAACAACGGTATGATTATAAGACAGAAGTACCTGAGATCTGGGCCTGGGTTTCCCTTAGTATCTTTTAGGCAATAAGTGACTACTTCCTCTTTGGGTCTTATTCCCTGTAAAATGGAAATAAAAAGAATCACTCCTCTTAGCTTAAGGGAATTGAAAATATGAATCAGCTGTCTATAAAATGTAAATATGTATAAATACTTTCTTCCTAATTTTGTGTCTTCTATTTGTGCAGTGCAAAAGAAGCTTGATATAAATTGTTGGTTAGTGAGGAATAAAGAAGCTGTAACAAATTGGAAATGACAAATTAAGTCTTCAAAATGTTGAAAATACCTCTGTAATTGTTGTCTAAATAGAGAATTATAGTGATAAATTTTCTGTTGTATAGACTACAGTGAAATCGTGTTGTCTATCTGAACAGACATCTTGAAAGACAAAAACAAACACACTGACCTCTGTATGTCTGGGTGAAAAGACATCATTAAAATATACGCCTTTTAGTTACAGAAGGGAAGACAAATAAACAGACACCAAAATAATGGGAAGGGATCACCAAGGAACAGCAGCCAAAAATGATACAGATTATATATATCTTATCGAACATAACCAGGCCCCCTCCCTCACTCCTTGTCCAAAGCAACAGAGGAAAACAGGGGACAAGATGAAAGAGCTGGGCTTCCATCAGTACCCCACGCCATGGAATGAGAGGTGAGGAGCTCAGGGATGGGGA
>WUAM01000305.1:489237-499832 GCA_024336885.1 Actenoides hombroni
AGAGTGATTGCGCAAGACCGGAATGAGCAAAATTAACAAATCAAAGACTAATAAAGGATCCACCTCTAATATAGTGTTAGCACATTATTAATTTTTTGCCATGCTTGTTTTTTCATTATTATTTAATTCAGTTTTCACACAATACTTTTGACTGCAGTGTTGCATTCCACTCTCCAAGAATAATTCATTGTAATTTTTCTTTCCTGAAAATGTCTCCTCATATTGCTCTTTCTTTTTTTTTTTTTTTTTTTAATTTGACTGCTTACATTTCATTTACACCTTTCTTTTGGAATAAATTTTCATCATTTTTTTTCTTAAAAACGTTGGTCACCACGTTGATCTTCCATTCAAGGTAATAAATCCTGTTTCTTCAGACTATTTGCTCAGGCACAAGATGAACATGAGTCCAAATGAAGCTTCCTATGCCTTAATTTCCAGATCTGGAAAGAGAACACTGTGCTATCCCTGTGAAATTATCCTTTTGTGTTCAACAGGTTTAGGAATTCTGTACTGTGGAATCTGAATCTGATCCAATTCTGCATCTGAAGCAGACATGCTCTAAATATTTAAAAATGTAGAGATTAATCTCCTATTACCCAGACCTCCTATTTCTGAAGGCAGTTTAATAATACTGTCCAGAAATGCCTGAAAGGTGCTCAGACACTCTCAGTGAGACCCAGGTGAGTAGCTAGTGTAGACTGACACAATTATTTCATCCTATAACAAATTTTAAGAATTTAGTCAATAAAACTGACATACAGCTAATATTCCATAACAAGGCTGAAAAATCTACAAAAAAATAATCTGTCTGAGGCAAGCTTGCCAACTTGCTACCTTTACTCCAGATGAGATCTCTATATGTGAAATTTTTCAGCAATTTTACAGTGCTGCTTGAGTTATAGACCACTAATCCATAGCAGTAGAGATAGCAGAATTCAGTCCTGAAAAGAGCAGATAGTAAAATACTATCAAGCTTACTCCCTTCTGCCCCCCCCCACATCTGCACCCTGCCAGCTTCTTAGTACCAATATTTACCACTATGACTACCCGGACCGGCAGATATGTGAAACAAAATGTAAGCAGAGTCCAGTGATATGGCCATTTAAAAGCGCAAACATGCTAAAAGAAAGTCTGCACTTCAAAGGAGTCTGCCATGATGAAGTCACCAGCAAGACTACTAACAATGCAATTTTTATAAATGAGTACCCAGTAAGCTAATATGTTTTTTAAATACGAGTCTTTTGTGCCAAGTGATAAAGTACAATCATTATCAATCTGGTAAAATGAATGAAGTTTCAATAAGAATCGATGGTGCACACTGTGTACGCACTTTGTCAGTCCTACACATGGCACAAAGGAGAGTTATCTGAAACAAATCCCTCATGTAATGGAGGAATAGGAATCAGTAAATATATAAAGTGGTTATCACACAGGGTGATAACATTTATGATGTGTCTATTGTATTATGTGTAATATACATGACAAATGAGTTTCATACCTGTAAGAGTTTATTGTCCACATGTGCACTGGCAATCAGGGCAGTTTAAGAAGGCTCCAGGTTGAGACGGCTTCCATCTTCTACCTATACACTGGATGACTTGCATTCTTATCCTGATGAGATTTCCAGTTTACTCTTCCCCTTGGGTATAAGGTTTGGATAATTGCCTGAATCAAGCTCTGGTGGCTTGGGTTCAGAAGAAAGCTCAGCCCCTATTAATTGAAAACCTGCATTAGCTTTGGCGATAAAAAGATTGTTTGCAATGAAAACCAAAGGACAAAAATGAATTAAAACCCGTATAATCATCCCAATCATTATGACATAGGAAAATCAGCATAACCACAGCCCTATTTGGGATATCTAAGAAAAAAGTTTCCACAATTGTAATCTGAAATGTCTATCTAGCAGCAACAATTTCCACTATAATTGTACTATATGTGAAAAGTGGTTCTTTTTATTTCAAACAAGAATGTATGGTGAAAGATCTGAAGTCAGCCAAGTCCAGTCTTCTGACTCCAGCAGGGACCAGTGGAAATACTTTAAAAGAAATTAAAGAATTCTTCTATAAATAAACAACCCATGCCTCTGGGTTACCAACTTAAAAAAATGTATGCAAAACCCAACAAAATGTCAACCGCCATAACTTGTATTGTCACATCTCTACACCCTCCACTCAAAGCCAAATTATTAGTATATCATACTCCTACTCCACTATGTTACACATCAGTAGTACTCACAAATGTCCTTACATTATGTTGGAGTTTATTTACTGAACAGTTCTATTTTTTTTCTCTACATTCAAAGAGTACAAAAATCTGAAGGCCTAGTGTATCTGTGGCTTGAATTCTACAAATGCATAGAAATCTCTACTTATGGCTTCCTTCTATTGATTAACTATGTTACTTATGTAAATATGACTATATAAATGAGAATGAGTATATGATGTAATGGATACTTTTTTCCATTTATCTGAGACTGTATATTGTTGTATAACTAACACAGTTAAAACACCATTTCCTGATAAAAGAAGGATGTTGATATTATACATACCTTTACAAATCAAATGACTTCTGTTCTATTCAGGAACTCTAGATGAAGAGAAATAGCAGAATCATGAAGAGATGAAATCCAAGGAGATAAACGATCTGATATATATCGTAATTAGGTGACACAGTGATAAGCACCTCAGAAATATGATAGACTTTGCAATACATTCTATTCCCTGATAATCTTTCTACATACATACTCATTCTTCCCTCTTCAGAACAATATTCAGCTTCTAATCTCTTTATACTTGTACTTGTTCTTTGCCCTCTCGGTCCCATGCACAACCATATGAAATCACTCCCCTTCCAGTTTGTGTAATATTCTATGAATATTGCTGATGGTTCAGCTAGCACACAAATCACAAGCAATAAATATGTAAATTGTTCATTTTTATGTAAACACAGACGTTTCAATAGACAAAAACAGTTGCTGGAATTTGAACACATTCTAAGAAATTAATCCTGTCTGGGAAAAGTTTATAATGGGTATTGATAAAATCAATATAAGTCAATAAATATGTTTATACTTCTGCAGATGCCAGTTTCCAAAAACAATTGTAGGATTCACAGAAAAATATAATTTGATTTTCTTGAAAAAGCCCAGATATTTACAGAATTAAAAGTATATTTGCTTCAAAACATTGTGTGTAAACAGAAAAAAAACCCAACCAAAACCAAAGACAACAAAGACCATCTCTTCACCTTCCTCTTCCTCCCCAAACCTTATCAGAAAATCATGGTTCAGTTAAATCAGAGGAGATTTTTCTACACTTCCTGTTTTTTTCAGGATAGACTTGAACATTAAAATCTGCATAGTTTTCTGTTGTATTTTACCACGTGGCCAGTTTATACTTTAGAGTTACTATATGTATTTTAATTGTCCCTTTTAGTTATGATTACAATGTACAGTTTTGAATAGTTTTAAGTTTACCTACTTTCTATCCACTTTTGTTTAAAGTACCTTGACGCTCAGATTTGTGAATATTTATTCTGAAGCATTAAATAACTGTGATGTTCAGTAGTCAGCACTTCACAGCCTTCCCTGCTTGCTGTGTCCCATCTTACTTCCTGTCTCTTCAGATCCTGTCTCACCCAACCCGACTTATTCAGTGTTACGTTAAACAGTTTTGTTGTTGCTATTCTGCCTTTATTGTCCTGTGATCTGCACACAGCACTGATTGCTCCTATGCAGCCTTATATTTGTCATATGGCCATGTTCATGCTTCAATGATTCCACTTTTACAGCTTTTGCTAATATATTAGTGTGCAACTGTAATAACACAGTAGTGAAATATCTGTGGTTTATGTCTAGATATATACAGTTTCTATCTGTCTTCTTCTGAGATACTGTTTGACATATTGTTTGACACATACCGATGCTGTCTGGCATGTCCATGCTGCCAGCATGTTGACCTCATTACAACAATTAGTATTTGCCATGGCAGATATTAATTTAGGCATTAACATAATGTCAGATATTAAGGTGATATCAGATCTTCAATACTATTTAGCAGTGGATGCTTCAGACATGTTTGAAAGAAATCCTCAGCATAGAAGAAGTACGTCAATAAACTCATAAGGTGTTTCTTTCTTATTCCTTTCAGTTAGCGCAAAGCTTGTGTTCTGAAGAATGAGAATTTATATTTATGGCTGGTAAGTGTGCTCATAAAATCAATATTTTCCAAGTCTGATTCATGCTGTTTATTTTTTAATCGGGAATGCTTCTATAGTCCGACAGTTTGAAGAATTACTTTTTAGATTTTTTTTTAAAAGATTGGCTGTATTTTAAATTTTGAAATAAATTTCAAAGAATGACTCCTTTTACAGGTCACAGTATAATTCCTTCATCATTCTACATCTCTCTGATCTCATTTTCCTATTCTACCTTAACTAAACCATTGGGATTCTACTAATCTCATTTCATATGGAAGCAGAATATCATACTTAATTGTTTTGTAAAACAGCTAAGTTGACTTTCTGTTATTTTACTTTTTTTGTCACTATCTAATATCTGTTAAATCTTTTTCAATGCATGGTTGTTTCTTTGAAATTGTCACTGTCTTTTGGTCCTAGCCTTTCAGCCTGTGCTATAAATCTGAACTGGTTCAATTCTTTCACTAGCTAGAGAGGTTAGGTAGACCCCCAACAGGCACTGAGTTCAAATCCAAACTTGATCAAAGCTATTAAAATCAATATGAGAACAATAAAATTCAGATTTTGTAATCTGACTCCAGATGTTTTCTCAGAAAGAAAACATAGGCTGTGATTTCATTTAATAGAAACTCACACAGAATTTTGAATGCCCAATTATTAACATAATCTTAAATCCTAATTTTAACATAATAAAGAGAGGTAGGTTCTTGTCTAATTTCTTTCTGAGTTTTAAGTTCTTATGCAAAACAATCTACAAATGTGTATTTCACAAAGGCCGGATTTTTTCTGCTGTTGTAAGTGCTATAAATCTTACTTTCTAGTAAGTGAAGACTGAGAATTTTCATCTGTTCTCAGCAACTAATACTTTCACAAAATGGCACAGAACATAAAGTTCACAGTAAAAAGTATGACAGGCGTCAACAATGCATTCTTAATAAATATCTCATAACCATTCTTCCAATCACAAGAGGTAACAGGTAACAAACTTTCATGGATGGCACTATGAAAGAAAGCTGAAAATACACTTCTCTCTCATACCGCCAACAGTACACATAAACTCCTGGTGCCTGGCTGGTGATGTGGAGAACTGGGGTCCTATGACTTCTAGCTGATCATGATGCAGAAGATATCAGTTCTGACATGTAGTAGGAGACAGTGAATACTTAGGACTGTTCAGCACAGTCAGCTCAGTCAGCTCTTGGATAATTAGCTTGTCAAGGGAGTTAGCTCTGGCTATACTTGTCTTTTATTAACTAATGCCCTCCAATTTCAGTTTACTGACAAATAATTTTCAGTTTGACTTGTGATGCTGAACACATTCCTTGTTTCCACACCTCTCCTTGTTACATCTGGATGCATTAGCATTTTTGCAACTAGTTGCAACACCCAAGTCCACGTTGCATTATAAAGTAGAGAGAAATGAGTGTCCCCATATGGCTGAATATGAATCCTGAAGAGTTCTTGGCTTCATTCCCAGCTTGCCTGGAGGCAATGTGCATAGACACAGAAAAGCCACTTATAGCTCAGTTTTTAAGAGGTGTTAAGAACTTGTAGTTCCCACTAAAAGGCTGCCATTAATCTCTGTGCAATCATTGCTTTTATAAGAAGAATTCTGAATTCATTTTACTGACCTGGAGACCTGTCTTGACAGAGCTCAGCACCTGCTGCAAGAGCAGACTATGTATAAGATGAATAAAGGACAAAGGTTAGTGTCACATTCTGGGTACACAAGGAAGAATGAAATGATTTGGCCGGTACCATGAATTTACCAATTAACTGATTTGCATACCAGGAGAGAATAGAGAATATGACCAACTTTTACTTTAGCCAGACTTTTGATACTTTTCACAATACTGTATGCAACTTAAAATGCCACAATCTGAATGCAAGGCCAACCGTCTAAGCAAAAATGTGATTGGATGATTGGTCTCGGAGAGTGGTGTTATATGGGTTGCATGCTGTCTAAAACCTGGTAGGCCATAGTGGTCTATACTGTGACATGTCTTGTTTAACATCTTCCTCAACTGCCAGAGGAAAGTGAAGGAACACCTGCCTCTCAGTCTGGCAAGTGACACCAAACTGGCGCAATTGGCTGACACACTGGAGAGCAGGACAGCCATCCAGAGGAACTGGGGCATTCTAGGGTAATAGGCCTTGTGCAGTTCAGTCTCAATAAATGCTGAGCCTTGCCCCAAGAAAATCTGAGCCTCAGGCTGGGCACTGCCTGGGCAGCAGCTCTGCAGAAAAGTCGCTGGAGCCCTGGGAGACAGGGAACTCCACAGGAAACACCCTGGGCTGACACCATTTGGCACTGAAAGAGCAGGAACTGCTGAAACTGACATTTGTTCTTTGATTAGTAGCTGTCGGTTTACGCTGGAAAAAAAAAAAACCACTCATTTATTTACACTTACTTAAATGTCTATTTAACTCTTTTGAGACTTCTTGTTTCAGCTGGAAGAAGCAAAATGCATATCTCCTGATTTACATAGCGGAGTAAAATTGTCCTACTTTCCATAAATGCATATTTCTGAGAGAAAATGAAAGCCTCTCTTTCTATCTATGATTTTGGGAGACTGCTTAAACACTGACCAGAGACCAGAGTCAGGAGGATGGTGAGGTTCCTCTGCTGGAAAGAAGCAGCAGTGTGAGCTGTGACTATTTCGACATCATCAGTTAAAGCTGGAAGGAGGAGAGCCTGAATGCTGGAATTTGCATAGAAGGGAAACAAAGACTGATGTATGTGACATCACAGATAACAAAAAAGATTTCAATGGGATCTAAAAGCCCATAGTCAGCTTCTGACAAAGGAAAAAAGTAGGTTACTGTTTCCTTTCCACCGGCACTGGCCTTGCCCTCTCTTAGACTGACAGTAGTCATGACATTTTGAGCAATCTATTTACCTTTACAAAAAAGATGATTTCTTAGCAGCTACTAGCATAATTTGTAACCTTATAACCCTGTGTAATTGGTGTCTGTATTGTTGACATTTAGAATGTCTGTAGGATTATTTTGTGAGCCTTAATGTTATAATACGTTATACAGTCCGAGAATATAGACTGAAAATTATATGGAACGGCATGAATATTTGAATGTACATTTAGAAGTCAGACTAAGTCTAGTTTTGAAAAATACCCAAAGCTTGGTGTGATGAATGAAATTCCTTTTCTTGACAGTCTGTAAGTACTAGGTAGTAAACGCAAGTTAATTACTTGTCTCTTTCCTATATTATTCCCCTATATGAGCATCAACTGAAGCCAGGAACAAGCTCTACGCAGAATGTGGTCTTGAACTGCATTGATTTGCCTTTCTTGTTAATGAGTGTTTACATATGATTAAACAAATGGAGATATTTAATTTTGGGAACCATTTAATTTTCGTTTACTTACTGAAATATAAAATGTCAAAAGAGTGCACAGAAGATTTAGTTTTTAAAATATGGTTGCTTAGTAAAAGATAATTCTCTCGGGGGACTTCTTCTGGAATATAGCAGAGATGTGAGTGTTGCCAAAATGCAATTTAAGTGTCTGAACAATGACGAACATGCTGTTGAGGCACAGTTAGCTGACAGTCAGGAAAGGATGGAGGTAATGCAATATTTTCCACAGTAGCCAGATTTTACTTCCAGAGCAGCAAGTTTAAATTGTATTCTTCATTTTCATATTTCATGGAGATTTGTTATTCTTTTAGGTGTTACTATTTTGGAAAGCATAGAACAAGAAGATAGTGAAAATCAAGTTTCAGTGAAAGTTTTTGGTTCCAATAATAGTATTTCACAATTAACAGCTATACAGAAAAAGTACCAAGTCTGACTGAGAGACAAACTGTAGCTGGAATACACTGGAAGAGCGGGAAATTTAAAGATATGAAATTTCTAAATATATGAAGTTTCCAAACCAGCTTCAGCACAAGAAAATGTAAATCCGTATACTTCAAGCTTGTACTGACAAGGAAGGCTATATTTGTTTCTATTTTACTAAAAGTCAGTGGAAGCAATTTTGATTAACAAAGGCTGTGAAATGTCATAGTGTTACTGGCATCCTGAGAGGCAGGGCATATCAGTTAGATTTAACTCCTCTGTGGAAAGTAGTTCATAAATAAAATCTCAAGATCTCCTGACAAAACATTTTCTGAGAAATGTAAAATTATAGGTGTATGCTTGACAGTAATATTTATACCAGAAGCAGTAAAAAGAACTTTATTAACATAAACAAGTCAAGTATCCTAATCCCTTTCAGAACGCCTAAGCTTCTCAATAAGATGAACTCTGGACAAGAAAGTTATCTTGCATATAATTTAGCTTTGGAGAGACCCTTGTCAGCATCTTTTTGAACAATACTTCCTCTCAAATGACTTTTGAAGAGTCTGTATTCACTTCTTCTGGACTAATGTAGTTATTGCAAAGGCTGAATTTCATTGCAGTTTTGGATGAAAAAGACATTCAAAATATTTATGGAAAGGGTTAAATTTTTTTTGGCTAGCACAGATCCTAAATTATTTATCACATTTCATGAAATTTGAGGGACATTAAATGGAGGCAGCTGTACTGGCTCCTGTGTCAGGTTACTGTCTGACACCCAAATAACAGAGAAAGACCATTTCTTCATGTCTTTTCCACCACACATTGTGTGCCTGGTGAAAGCTGTCAATAATTATTGGGGTTTTTTCTTCCTTTCTGAATGCTCATAGGTGACTTCAAACAGTCCTGGTAGTACAGAATCAATATCTTAGCGCCAGCAGCTGCGGCCAAACTGTTATCATTATTGTGTTTATCCTTGATCGGGTTACACTCTTTCTTCTTAAAGCCACTAAAAATTCCAGCAGGCATGCACAGCATCTTCATGGGAAATTCTTTCTACAGGTATCAAACTTGTTTCACTTTTTTCCCCTCATGGGAGGTTGATGTGGCTGAGGAATAAACTGAAATAAAAACAGGCGATGAAAGAAAAGATTGTACAGTCTTTAATTAAATGACACTAGGATACTGTTTCTAAACACCAGTGATTATTTAATTGGCACCTTGACCTGCTAAAACAAAACAAAGAAAAAGCCAGTAGAAGAAATGGACCATGAAGAACTTTTGAGTTTACTGTTATGGTAAAAAATAAAAAATATACCTTTCCCATGATTTTCTTTTCTTCTCTTCTCAGACAAAGCTCAAGCATGTACGCTTACACTCAGAATGCTTAGACAGAACAATAAAAAGGTTTGATTTTATATAGACACATTTAGCCTACCCTTTAATTAATCAACAGAATGCCTCATTTTTACTTCAACTCATTCAGCATTTCTCGTTTTGTTGTGTCATTAAATATGACATTTCCACATTTGGAAAAAAAATGTGAAGCTATAATGATATACCTACTGCAGTGTACTGCCTCTGCTAAACAGAAATTACAATTGACTGACAGTTTGAGACTCAGAAGGAATAATTTTCTGCAAATAGGAAATACATAACTTTCATTAGTGGCTTTAGAATATTTGGGGAAAAAATGAAGAGGAAAAGTTTATTTTTATGTTTTCTTTCTCTTTCATGGATCATTAATCCTTTCACTGTTACTTAACATATAGGGATTTTTATTGTTTTTTTAACCTTTATATCTCACTCTATGGTCACCATGGACAGGCTAAACCAACTCATCTATCATCATTTGGCTCAAGTAAAAGAGCTGTGTCACTTACTAGGCAAAGTAACATGCATTAATCATGGGATTATTCTTAAAGATCCACTTATATTACTTCTTTTGAGTGCATATAGTTGATGGGAAGGTGGAGAACATAATAATTAAATAAAATTTAGAAAGGAAGAAAGTTTACTACAGTTAGTACTCCTAATTCATAACCATTATAACTTTTGCTGGAGGACTTTAATTACTCATACATTTTGGGTTCTTTTATTATTTTTTTTTTAATGTCTTGGAGGAAAGAAACCCCTGAAGCAAATGCCAGTGAAAGTAATGATTCAAATGATTGACCAAGATCTGAGCCTAGATTTTTCAGGGTTAGGTAACCTCATGTAGACAACTAAATCCCTGGTCAAGCTAAGTAATGAGCTATTCCTCATATTTTCAATTTTCATGCTTAAACATGAGTGTTGGTCTTCCTTTGATAATAATGAAGGGCTGGAATTAGAGGTAAGTTCTCTAACAGTAAGAGAACGCCATGAAAGAGATGAAATAATCACAACATAGAATTTGTCCAACAACAAATTGTCAAGTCTTCTAAGAAGGGACAACTAGGAAATGATTGTTGATGAAAATTACAGTGAAAAGGACTTTTCTACCACTGCAAAGCCTTCATGAAGCAGTGTTATATTCAGCACTTGAAAAGAATAAAATAAACATAAATTAAAAAACAGTAACAGAAGAAAGTCCCAAACTTCTTCGCCCTCCTCAAAAGCA
>WUAM01000305.1:521565-532093 GCA_024336885.1 Actenoides hombroni
CTGTGCTCCAGATCCTCCCACCATCTGTCCCAGGGCTTTAAAGTCTCTCTTCATCCTTCTCAAACTACTGTTTTCAATTTGATCTCCTCCTTCATCTTCAGCTTCATCTCTTTATGATAGGGCTGGGTACTACTGCATGTTTATTATAGATGTGTTTTACAACGGAGGAGATTCTGTCTTGCTTCATTACCTGTATAACTCCATTGATCTTATCTGTGTGTGAGAAGTTTATACTAGGAACAAATTTGGCTACCTTTTAATTATCAACTGTAATAGCTATGACCCTTTCTTTCATAGGAAAATATGGTTACATAAAATATTAATTCATCCACTTTAAACTGGGTTTATTTTTTGTCCAAGATGGACAGTTAATGTTTCACTAATGCAGTTCACACATGATTACATTGTAACAAAACATCTAGATATTTCAACAGATGTGAAGGTCTCGTAAAGAAATCACTAAGAATCATAGAATCATAGAATTCCCTGGATTGGAAGTGACTTCCAAAGGTCATCTAATCCAACCCCTCTGCAGTAAGTAGGGACATCCTCAACTAGATCAGGTTGCTCAGAGCCTCATCAAACCTGATGCTGAATGTTTCCAGGGATGCGGCCTGCACCACCTCCCTGGGCAACCTGTTCCAGTTTTCCACCACCCTCATAGTAAAGAATTTCTTCCTAATGTCCAAGATAAATCTACCCTGCTCTAGTTTTAAATCATTACCCCTTATCCTATTGCTACATGTCCTTGTAAGCAATCTCTCTCCATCACTCTTGTGGACCCAGTTTAAGTACTGAAAGGCCACTATAAGATCTCCTTGGAGCCTCCAGGCTGAGCAACCCCAACTCCCTCAGCCCATCCTTGTAGGAGAGGTGTTCCAGCTCTCTGATCATCTTCATGCCCCTCCTCTGGACCCATTCCATCAGGTCCATGTCCTTCTTGTGTTGAGGTTTCCAGAACTGGACAAAGTACTCCAGGTGAGGTCTCATCAGAGCAGAGTGGCAGAATCACCTCTCTCAATCTGTTGGCCACACTTCTTTTGATGTAGCCCAGGATGAGATTGGCCCTTTGGCCTGCAAGGGCACATTGTTGGCTCATGTCCAGCTTCTCATCCACCAGAATCCCCAAGTCCTTTTCCACAGGGCTGCTATCACCTCATCCCCCAGTCTGTATTGATAATGAGGATTGTCCTAACCCAGGTGCAGGACCCTGCACTTGGTCATGTTGAACTTCATGAGGTTCACCTGGACCCACTTCTCCAGCTTGTCCAGGTCCCTCTGGATGACATCCCATCCTATCCAGTACGTAAGGACTGGAAAGCTCTCTCAACTATTTCTAGGGTAGCTTTCTGATTTATTTACTAAAAACCCATACAAGTCTGTTTATCTACGTTTTTCTTCTCCAAAATATGTTTGGGGGTGTTTTTACTTTAAAATGTTGGTGGTTTTTGGTGTTTTGGGTTGGCTTTCTTGTTTTGTTTTGTTTTGTTTTGTTTTGTTTTGTTTTGTTTTGTTTTGTTTTGTTTTTAAACTGTAGTTACTTAAAATATTAAAGAAGGAAAGGAAATCAGGATTTCAATTCTGACTGCTTAAAGACTGACTCAATATTTTTTTGACAAAGTTATTTTCCTTTCTCTTTTATTTTTTAGTGCTTTTGTTTTACTAAGGGCAAGGTGATTCACAGTAGCTTCATGCAGAAAACATGTAGTATAAAAACACATTGTTTAAAAAATTTCAGATATTAGGAGAGAATCTTGGAGGGCTTCTATATACATGACCTTTTAAGTATGTTCAGAGGCCAATATAAGTATTCATACACTAAATTTGTATGTGAGTGCCTGAATGTACATACAGAAATATCTGAACAATTAAAGAAATATGATTGTATGTTTGTCTAAGTGAGCACAGAAGCACACATCTGCACAAATGTATCTGTCTTTCTGCATACATTCTACTCATTCTAACAGGTTGAAAGAACTAGTCATAGAGTGTGACTAATCTCATTCTAATAAAATAATGTTTGTGGAAAACCAGTGTAAAGTAAGAAACCATGCTGCAGCTGGGAAAAAAATGCCTGAAGCAGAGTATGTGTATCTGCTTCTACCAGAGTTTGGCTCCAATTTCTGATGTTTTGTTTTGCTACAATACTTAATATTGGACCCTCAGGCAACAATAGTTCTACTTAGTACAGTCCTTATTCGGAGAAATTTAATCTCTGATCTCCACGTTAGCTGTGGATTCTGTAATAGGAGCATAGGATGAATTGTGGTCTTCTGTTCACCTTCTTTCAGTACTTCAACATTTTAACCTTTCCTTTTCTGAAGTAATTTTCTGAAATGTATGAGATGATTAATGAGAGCAGCTTTTTTCTGCATTCAACAATCATGTGTTCTTCTTGCCCATCTGTCCTTGCATAATTATAGTTGTGCTGTTCATGCCAATACTTAGGGCTGTGTCAGCACTTCTATTACAAACCCCAATTTTCAGTTTGTAATAAGGCTGGTGCACTTGGCATTTGGCCAAAATTGAAAAGAGCTGGAAATCACACTGGTCAGGGGACTGAATCCAAAACATGCACAGCGATTTGTTTTGGGCTAGGCTCCATACTTGTCAAGAAAGACTGGCTGACAGCGAGTGCAAGTGAAATAAAAGAGATCCAAGTCAAATAGTACAGCTGAGCATTACATAATGTCAGAGAACAGTGCAAGAGCAGGTCCAGTTAAGTAAGAAAGTCTTTCATAAGGCAGCCAAATGATGTTCCCCTTTTGGAAGGAGGCCAGTGTAGAGAAAATAAAAAGAGGAAGGACTTGTACTAGGGCTGGGTTTGTAGCTCTCTCAATGCCAACTCATTTATTCATCAAGGAATCCCTAACACAGTGCAATGAATATCTATGAATGCTTCTGCAAAGGAGGACAAATTGGTAGGGTATTTAAAGAAAAAATGAGTCCAGTTTTAAAAGTGACTGGTAATCCTGGGAACAGCATCTTACAGAGTGGATTCAGATTGAGTTTTCTGCTGTGTGTTAAGAACTTCCTAAGATCCATTGTAGAGATTGTCACTGAAACAGCAATTTGACTCCCTAGTAACTGGAATCCAAATAACACAAAAATAACAGGTAGTGGGGTCATTATTAAAGCAGAATTATCTACAAGCTGAATAAACTTCTCTTGGATAATAAGTGGTAACTTCACAGTAAACACAAATAAAAGAATTTCTAATCCCAAGCGCTCACTGAAATACTTGGAATTTTTCATGAATACAAATGTTCACAGGTTTAGCTTTCCTCTAATGTGCAGTCTTGACTGCTTGGCAGTGCTAAGGACGGTTTACAAATCTGTCTCCTGTGAGCGAAGACAATCTTTTTTTTCCTGGAGCTATGACATTACCAGAAAACCTGAGAGAGAAATACCCAGTTTCACATACATGCAAAGCAAATCTAGAGACATGAACAATTTAGCACTGAATAAAATATAGCCTGAGGTTACCTTCAGCTATTGCAGTGGTAATTAGTTTTGTTTGCTACTTTTATCCTTGTTTTTAAGTTATCTACTTGCCTGATAGTGAACATACAAGCAAACACATAAGCAGTTCCTATGGTCATCTGTATCATATGATACTCTGTCACTGTTTCTCCATGAGCCTATCCTGTCATTTGTTGTATGATATTCCTTTAGATTTGAGAAGCTTGAGTTCAGTCTTTCTCCAATTAATATTTAGTTAAAAGTTTTCTCCCATAGTTTCAAATATAAACTAGATGTTAGACTAGTCTTTTTCAGTCTCTAATGTAGTAAAATCACCATATGTAAATCTATCGAAACATTATTTTATTTTTATTTTTTAAATCACCAGTATAGTCAATAAGTATTTACAAGTCCTCTCATAATGGTTTCACTAGAAAGTACATCCCTATTTATGAATACATTTTTTTATGCTGTACCGTGATTCTGAGAGACCAGAGCCAGGGTGTGTAAGGAAAATGGTATGAATGAAAGGAAATCCTTCCTGGCTAGAGTAATGCCTGGAACAAGAAATAAATAGACACATATCCGTACCAGTGCTGAGTACACAACAGCATTGCTGCATTCTTGCATTCCTCAGTAAGCCTGGAGGAGCAACTGATAGATCACCCTTCACACATAAATATAAAAAGCATGTAACATTGTCTGACTAACAGTGTATTGGTTCTTTGAACAAGGCTTAAGGCACAGGAAAGTAGCTTATGTCTGAGAAAATTGGTTTTGGCTTTTCTAGGTTAAATAACCTGCAGCTGCAAAGCTTATAGCACCCACTGTTGCTCTTGAGGGAGTCTCATCACACTCCAAAATCCTGTCTGCTAGTTTGCTTAGAAGTCTGTTGATGACTAGCACCTATTGCCAGAACATCCCACATCCCTCTTAGCCTCCATTCCCTTTTAGTGCTATCACTGTCATAGAAGGTACTTTTGCTATCTAGAAATATTTTAGAGAATTCTGAACCTTTGAAGGTTCAGAAAATGTCAGACTTTTATTACAAAATAAAAATAAATTTTGAGCTTCTGCATTTCTGGGAAATACACCTCTTCTTGAAAATATTTATGATGGAATTAAGTTATAATTATAAAAAACAAGTAGAAAAGCAAGTCTTAAAACAATTTGTGTAATTAGGAGTCTGTGACCAAAAAAAAGAACCATGGTTATAATATTGTCACGTTTATCATGCCTTTACATAACTTTTATATCGTAATAATTTTGAAAGACTATACAGTGCTCCTTATTCAGATATTTCTGTATTAGTTAAAGATTGCTTTGGAAAATCTCATAGAAATGTATGTATCTGTGGCATGGTATCCCACTGCTTTTGGACCAGAGGAGCAGACGGCATTATGAAATGAGAGTTTGACCTTTGATATAACCTATTAGAAGCTGGCAGTAGAATTTTTTTTGTGAACACCTCACCATTCCCTCAGGAGAACTTCAGCTACACTGTGTGGCAAGGGAAAGGAGTCATAGTTTGTAATCAGGCCTTCTCCTTATTGTCCACTGAGGCTGGAGAAGAAATAGGAATGGTTTCTAAGGAGTTGTGCTACACAAAATACATTGTAGCTCTTAGTTTTGTAAAGGGAATGAAAGAGAGGAGACAGGGAAAATAGAAGCACTTGTTGCAATACTAGTTAAAGTGAAATGAAGATAATGTAGAAAGCCAGTGGTGAGAAAAAGAAGTAGCTCTTTTCCCATTCAGATCTGTTTTGTATTGGAGAAAAGACTAGATTTTACCATAAATCAGGTGACTTTGTCATGTTGCTATATATTTTATTCCATTACTGTATAGTTGGTGCAGTCTAAAAGGTTCTTTATTAAACCACTGAATGGATCAAATAGAATTGAATTTGTCAATTTGCTATTCCAGCATCCTAGTGAGTTACAACTATGTCAAGATTTGTGATTTATGTGCTTATTTTAAATTGTGGGGTGGGTTTAGCTGCTTTATTTAGAAGATATACATGTGTTGAGTAAAACTTAAAAGAAAAAGACTACATGCCTGGGACCAGACCTTGGAAATGAAGTAAAATAAAATTAAAAATTTGAGAACAGACATTACCAACAGACTACAATGTATTGCTATTACCAGTTGAAAATAAAAAGGTACCTTCTCATGGAAGTTATTATTATAATTGCAAATTAATCTCTTTGCCTTGGCCATGACAAAATGCCACTTTACTAAAAGAAAAAAAAACCCAGGACTTTCCACAATACTTTGCATTATGATTGCTGTGTCATTTCAATTGTCTTGCAAAAATCTTTGTAATAATAACACTGTGTCTAGGTAAACTGTTGTTATAGTAGCTGAAAAAGTTATCTGGTGTGTCCGTGGATACACTAATGAAGATGAGCAATATATTTTCACATGTATCTCTGTGTATGCCATGATGGTATTTAGCTTTCTGAAGATTATATATATCCCCAGCTGTTTTGTCACCTCTTCTTTGAACCACATTTCATGTGAGTTAATGCCTAATGCCTTTTAAAGTGCTGTCCCAGAAACCAGCACTGCCAGAGTTTGCTACTTGTTGGGAAGTTGTTACACAGCCCAGAACACACTCACTACTGTCCTGTTTACATCAGACACCATCAGAATATCATCATCTGTGGTTTTCAAGCATGTTGACTGTCTCTTGCCAATGCCACTTTTTCGGTGGCGAACTAATTCCGTTAGCCATTAGCTTGCAATTGATTACATGTTTTTATTTCCTTAATATGAGTTACTAAAATATGTCATATATGAGAAAAATATTGTGCCTAGAAAATAAATCCTTTCTAAATGTATCATGAATAAGGAGTGTTTCTCCAACTACCACCCCTCTTTTTTTTTAGTCTTTAGGAAGAGCTTACATTGTTGGAGATGGTTTCTCATTATCTGGGTACCTAAGAACATAGTTATACTTTGATGAGCATAGTTATAATTTGATGAAGGAGAAGGTGTCACACACACACACATGCACACACATTATTTTTTACAGTACTTCACTGGATATGTTTAATTGCAGCAATTTGGAATTGAATGACCTTGCTTTCGGAACACTGATGCCAAAATAGTACCCTGAGTATACAATCTTTAAGCATGTTTTGCTGAATATCCAAATAGACATAAATGACAGAAACGCTGGCATCTCTCCAGAACTGCTTTGTTTGAAGCTTAGAAATAGGCTATTGTTATTGCTGAATAGCTGAAATTCTACTATAAAGACTGGTTCACAATATGACATAAGAAGTGCGAAAGCTTGCTACTTTTTGTTCAGGCTCTTTAAAGCAAGTTTTGATACTATGTGTGCCTTGTGCTATAAGAAAATAGACTCTACGTCTCTAACTACTACCCAGTGTCCACTACTCAACTGTTTGAGGAATAACAGAGTAAATGCATCAAACTGTGGAAAAACAAATAGCTGATACAATACTTAGAGCAGCAATAAGTAAACATACACACCACAATATGAACCACTATTTTCAGGGCTTTGCTTTGCAAAAGAAGAATCTTTGTACAGAAGTTTTATTCACCTGGAACATTGAGAGGTTTTTTTAAAGTACATTTTTAACAAAAGAGAAAGATTTGAGTAGGAGGAAACGTTGGTTTATACTAGAAATACACAGGTAGCCTTACTTGACACAGAAATTATCACTTGGGTGTTTGTTATGTGAGGATCTCTCTTCAGTAAAAGAAATCACAATGATACTCTGTAATAGATAATTTATTTTTCTTTTTTTTTTTTTTCCTGTGAGATTGGTTAAACTGCAGATTCTTTGGTTATTTGATACTGCTCTTTATATTAATGACAGAGAGTAACTGAACAGGCATCTTTTTTGTCCAGAGGAGTGCTATTTCACATTCAGCAGCACTGCATCAGTCCATGTTTGCCTCAATCATCCAGAAAGCTAAATTGTAAGTGAAGTTGTTAAAGCTTCTGGAAATCTTGTCCTGGAAATTTTAATAGATACAGGGTACGACTCTAAATCAGAAACCTGCCTTCAGGGACTCTTGTTGGAGCCCTCTAATTCCAAAGAGGGCTTCAGCTTGACAGCAGTAATATAGCTGGTCAAAAATAAATGATCACTATAGACCATTAGTGAAGATAACCTGATTTTATTTTACTAGCTGCTGTAAATATTTACTTTGACAATCCGCTTTACTGAACTATGAGGATACAGTTTTGTGTATGATAAGACTGAAGGTCAATGTTTGTTTAATAAAGTCTAAATAAAGAATTATGTGATACATTGTACACATTTCACATCCAGTGATGTATTAATGCATCATTGCACTCTGTATAATCAGCTTAAATGATTTCCTTTAAGGAGATAGAGATTATTTGACTTGTTTAGGGTTTTTTGTTTTGTTTTGTTTTTTTAAGAATTTAAATGCACTATTGGTTAAATGCCAGCAATCCAGATGACATTTAAGGTGAATATTACATTAGATCTATTAAATTTTGTCATTTTCAGTGTCTTAAGGATGAGAGATAAACAAGTCCATCTTACATTGCAACACAGTTTTTAAATAATTACCCGTTGATACTACAGTCAAACCCAATGCCAGAATTGTCAACGACTCATAATTGGAGTGCTGATATAGCTTCATTTTTTTTCCAAGCATCAGTTTCACTCTGACTGCTCTGTTGTATTTTTCTGCTTGCTTATTTATTTTACCAAATATCATTGAATGTGGACCATGTTATTGTAGAATGCAAACAACATCAATATTTACACATAAATAAATATGTAAAAGGCACTGAACAAAAAAAGTTTGACAGAATGTTTGATGCTGGAAATAGGGCCTCTGAATTGCATGACTAGATATAGACAGGAATTTAGGGCTAGATACAGTCTCCTTCATTGCAGAGTGGTACTATCTGCTTAATGTTATTAGAAGTTCAGCTACTGTAAAAGCAGATGTGAAGATATTAAAATGGCCACTCTGGCAGCTTGCTCTAGGATAATAACTGGCTGAGTACAGAAATATGGATAAATTTCTGTATGGGCCCCAAAGCAGTGCCTGAATTTTAAAAATCTTGCTAGAACTTTCTTCCTCGCTGTTGCCAGATCCTTGAATGTCCCTATGTTTTCATCTCCTGCTTTAAAGAACGATGTTATTTTTTCTTTCACTTGTAGAAACAATTTTTTTTTTTTTTAAGAAAGAATTGCTTCAATTTATTGATCATAAATGTGATGAGTCAGCACAGGTAAAAGATGCATCAGTTTTACTGTGAATCATAGGGCAAATTAATGTGTGTGGGAAAACTAAGTATAATGTTCGTAACATAAGAAAAATAAATTTTCCTTCTTTGAATACAGTTTTTAATATTTCAATATGGAACCTATGTTCTCTGTGTATATTTATGAATCCAATTAATTCTCAATATTACCATTGAATGTTTGTCTTTCAATCTACCTGAGCTTACAGAAAGACTGTTGGAATGCAGAGTAGCTCAGAAAACTTTTAAGTACTTGGAACTTCACACACTGTTCCTTTCCTGGAATACCATTCTGTTTTTGAAAGAAATTTAACTTTGTCCCCATCACAGACAGAGAGATGTTTGCACAGACTCAGATGAGTTAGCTGAAAAACAGGCAGTTTAAATACCAATGTTAAGTAGTTTTCTGTGGCTGGAGAGTCAATTATAAAATTTCCCAATAAATTCAGAAGGTTCAGGACCACTATTTAAAGGCAATATCTGTCATAAACTCTTTCTTCTGATCTTATTTAATTCTCCAAGTAATAGCCCAGATCTTAGGTAGCAAACCACCATTATAACTGTATGGTCAGGAAAACTACATTGGTTTATGTTGCTTTAGGACTGGACACCTGTATTTACCCTGTGGTATTAATCACACTCTATCAAGATCAAAAATCCAATTCTTTATTTCTTGAAAAATCTAACTTATTATAGAGCAATTATGGGATGTGAACCCAGGTATTCCAAGTCATTGACAAAAAATGTCATGATGTTGTATTATTAGTAATAATGTTTTACAGTATTATCTGCGTATGCTCATTGTAACCACTAACTAAGAAAAACTTCCCTATTTAGAAGTAGTACCATTCTTTTAAAACAAGTGTCTAGCAGACATATGAGGGGGCAGCGCACACCTGAAAGACAGCAGCAGCTTCAGAATTTTTTAAAGAGCAGTAGAAGTCTCTTTCTCCCCTCTGACTTTCAAAACACCATGAGAAAGTGCATTTCCCTGAAGCCTGAAAAAAATGAACAAATGCAATTTTTCTTTAAGAAGTCTGAATCGCTCATAGCTAATCCAGGAGTTGTTCATGGGAGTACAATTGAACAAATGAAGAAGATGCTGAATACTTTGTGATGCTGCATGAAGGCAGTGCCTCTTCAGTCTATTCACCTCTGCCTCTGTAGCTATTCTCTGGCCTTGAGGTCTCTACTATCTATGTAAACCTTTAGTTTGTTTTTTTGTGTGTGTATTTGTGTGTCTGTGGATCATTGACTGTTTACTATAGCGCTGATGCATCCTGAAGAGATGTAGGGCCTGAGATGTTTTATCTCTTGTCAGAGCTCGCTTCAATTAAATTAATGGATCCATTCAACTCCCTTTTTCCTCTTTCAGCTGCATGACTGACGAATACATTAAAAAGATCTTAAGTCTCAAGATGGTACATCATGGCATTAGCCAGGGCACTCATTTCCCTCTGTCTTCTTTTTCTGTAAATCAAATAATTAATGAGATCTCTACCACAATAGAGCACTTCATCAATATTTTGTAGCAATAGGAAAAAAGATGTGCTTTTTACTCCTGGAGGAGCTTTTATCTCCATCTGTGTAGGATTTGGAGGGCAAATGTTGTAATTCTAAAATGACAAAATATTGACTATGTTTTCCAGTTTGCTCTTAATTTCTGAGAAAAAAATATTCTAAAAGCTTAGGTACTGACTGCTTCAATTGTGAAGACCAGTGCTGTTTGAAGTTTAAACTTGTAATAAAATTTAATTTAAATTAATTTATTTGTAGAATATGTAATTACAAAGGATTACATAACT
>WUAM01000305.1:539370-552402 GCA_024336885.1 Actenoides hombroni
AACTGTGGCACATAGGGAGAAAAGATATGTCTTCTCCCAGGAAAGTACACAACATTATACAGAAAGAATTAGGAGCTAAAATAGTCAAAGCTGCTTTTAATAAATAATTGTACTCCAGCGCTATTAAGAGTAATTTTGTGGTTGTACGTATTCTAGGCTCAAAGAATGAAAAACCTGACAGTTACAGTTATGTGAGGCCTGATGTTGGATCCTGTTATGAAATTCCTTTTAGAGGCATAGAAAACCTGGAAGAAAATTAACATCTTATGCTATTTTATCTTAATGAATTGAAAGTGAATACACTTTAGATAAAATGTTTCTGCATGTTGCAAAGTATAGGGGACTGTCATGGAAAAGTCCTCCTTAGAGCAGGTAAGTATAGGGCCCAATGGTAATTGACAACAGAATGTTTATATTTATAATGTTTATGTTTATATTTTATAATGGTGTGAAACAACAGCCTGCACTGGCCTGGTTTCACATGTTAAGTAACTAATCTTGGTTCAGTGGTGACAGATGCAGTCCTTACGGCTTTTACTGGCAGCTGAGTTTGAAATGATGGGAGAGTGTTCCTTCATTTGTCACTCAGCAATTAATATTGATTGCTAATTGACATTAGTAATATTTGTAAAGCTGTTGCCTAACAACATATAGAAACTACTTTGCTGGCAGTAGGACATCTGAAAAGTGCTTGAATGAAATGCTTACATTATACTTTTTCCATTGTAAGTATTGAAAATAAATAAATAAATAAAAGTATATTTTACTGTTTTAACTCTTTTTTATTACTTTTGAAAAATGAGAGTTTAAGACTGCTCTTGCACTCTTGCTACTGTTTCTGCACTACTTGCTACTGCCTCTGCTACTGTTTCTCTGATTATTTCCTGATGTTTTCACTGTTCCTTTGGAGAGGGGAGGAAGAGTAATAGCACATAAAGAGATCAACAATGACAAGTATAGTCATAGGCAATTAATTCCTGCTGCTCCCTTTAAGGGGACATTGATGGAAGGGGATGAACAGACAGAAACAGAACAGAGAACTAACACACAGAATCAAGTCCCACCCATTCTCTTCTCTATCCCACCTCTTCTCTTCTGAGAACACCAGAAGGTGAGGTAGCTAACTTTAAATTGTACCAAGTATACCTTTTTCAGAGAAAATACTTTCAGATGAAAGCTTTTTTTGTGTGTGTGTGTGTGTGTGTGTGTGTGTATTTTTATTTTTTTACTCCTACAATTCAGAGAACATTGCAGCCATTCATGCACTTCAGAACCTGGAAAGATGGCAACGTAAGTTGCTTCTCTTTCTGACCCAATATCTTACCAACCAACCTTCAATGTCATTCTGGATCATACTTGACCCTTCTACAGAAGTTTTGACTGAAAACACATCACTTTCTGTAAAGTATCTAAAAGTTCATGGGAAGAGGAAAAATGTCTGGGGAGATAAAAATCTGTGTTGGCATTCTTGCTTCAGAGAGTATTTGTGTATTTTACTTTAAGTGGAGCAACCTCAGCTGTAACTGCTGAGAGGCCTCTTTCCCTGTCTGTTTCTATACTTGCTTAGACACTAGACTAGTACTGCTGGTGCAAAACCTGTGCTTTTTGGTAACACCTGATTCTTTTCCTTTACATTTTTTCCTGTGACTCAGTTGTTACATAAGTAGTAAGTTAATATTCTTGCCTTAAGAAAGTGAAGTATAAGCAATGAATGTGTAAGTTTCATAAATACACAGTATCTCAACTCTTTCTCCAGCTACTCCTTATTAGTTGGTGACGAAAAGTGGTGAAAATCACTTCTGCTATGTATTCAGAAGTTCTACACTTCATATAAGAATGCCAACTTCTGTTGTATTTTGCCAGGCAGACCAAACCTAAATTAACAAGATAGGCATGCAAGAAGGAATTAATATACTTTAGACCTCACCTAATGCTTTTGAATATACTTTTTTTTTTTTTTTTTAGTATCCCCATATAACATTTTCTATTAAGTTAATAAAGAACTTATTTTTCTACAAATATCAAAGGTACCCTAATTTTTCTTCTAGAACATCCCATCTGGGGACTGGCAGGTCTGTGTTCAAACACCATTTTTTTCAATTTGATTTACTTACTCATTGTAATTTCCCATTTGAACTCATGGCACTTTACACTGTGTATCTGTAATCCTGACTTTTAATGACTGAGCAATTAATGAACATATAAGTATGTAGTACAACTATTTTGTTAGATATCATTTCTCTTTTAGAAGAAACAGGGGGTAAATCAGTCTTAGATTCAAGACTTTCATCAGATTTCCATGTTCTGTCTCCAGTGTTCTCTAAACATTGTTTTAAACTCTGTTTTAAACACATCAGAAATTACATTGCAAATAGTAGGATAGGACCTAATGAGTGAATTTGTATGGCAAGAACACATAATAAATGATAGTCTAATATTTAATTTGGAAAACAATCTACTGTCCACTGATGACAGAGAAATTTCAGTAATTCCTTCCATCAGACTTCAATGGGAAAATGAGATAGAAAGTCCATCACTCTTATGATTTTTCCAATGGCTTAAGTCTTTTTACACTCATAGCTTTCTTTCATTTAACAGCTCTGGCTTCAGCTTCCAGCTACTGTTTTTTATTGTACTTCTACCAACTAGATTAAAATATCACTAATATTTAATATCTACCTTGTAACTGAGTTACCAGTCAATGTTCTTTCTGATAAACTAAACAGACTGAGCTTTTCAGTCCTTTACTACAGTATCTTCTCCGGTAAACAATCTTTCCTGTATCCTCCATAAGATTTCCAGATCTTCAGTGAAACATCAGCCTAGAGAGAATATCAAATGTGGTCTCAGAAATGAGAAGCAGCATACCTTTTATACTCCTATTGGCTACCTTTTTCATGTAGGTACCCAAGAATTTAATCTTAATGTCATGCTCAGGCCTCATATTTAATCTGTCATAAAACTTAGATTTTTTTTCACAGCCACTATTTTTTAACACCAAAATTTATCTCCTCTAGATGCTGCCTGTTTTCCTTGATAGTATTAAAACACATTCTGGATCAGTTGCCTCAGTTTAACTATATAACTGCTTATGATTGCCCATCCTTATCAATATTAAATGTCTTATCATTTTTGTGTCATCATCAAATTTTAGCAGCAGTAATTTTACATTTACTTGCAGATCATTTGTTAAAAGGTTAAGTAGCATTGGGTATTTGTGGAATCCCAGTGATGAATCCACTTTGACAATGATGCTTCATTGACAAATACTTTTTGAAAACCATCTATTAGCCAACTTTTAACCTATTTAATATGTGTTTTATTGTTACTGTATAGTGCTAGTTTCTCGAACAAAATGTCATGTGATATTACCACAAATGATGTTAGAAGTCTAGACTTATTTAATCTCTGGTTATATTTATCAACCAAACTGGAACCTTATCAGAAAAGAGTATCATATTTGTTTGACAAGCCCTATGTAAAGAAAAAAAAAAAAAAAAGGAAAAAAAAAAGATAGACAAAACCAGTCTCTCATTAACAAGAACTAGTTGTACGACAGTTCTTCATTCCTTCTTTAATTGAATCCCTCTTCAACTTTTCATGTCACTTTAGCATACTGATATGCCATCAGCTCTGAGATATCCCAAGAAAGAAACTCACTGGAATGTATGAGCTCCCTGTGAAGTAATGAACACAGCAAAATTTGGACTTTCAGTTTAAATTAGACTATAAATACACTTTAGAAAGCTTCATACCCAGTAAATGTGTATTATATGCCCTGATATTTTCTAAAATACTTTTTTCCACTTCACCTCCTCAACCTATATAAATTAATGTATCAATTTGAATTTTTAGTAGTTACAAACCAAGAGATCGGTTCAAGAACATCACTTTTGCTGGTTTTGGCTGTTCCTTAAATAAGATTCACTGAGATTATAAAGGAAGAACAAACATCAAATATGAACGTTCCAAGGATAAATATACATTGTGTTTATTTTATTATGACTCAAAGTTAGTTCTTAAGCATTCCTCTTTATCCAAAGGCAGAAACAAAACAGTTACAATAAATGAAAACAGAAATTCTATTTTTACTTGTTATAACACACTGTCTTTCATAAGATACGCAGTTTGTTAGTCTGGATACAGTTCCCATGGTACTTAATCTTGTCCTTGATATGTTTGCTACTCATGCAGTCCTTCTGTGGTCACCCTGAAGAATTGCCACAGACCTTTACAGGATCATAAAAGCACTATCTTTTCAGAGAACTGGAAAGAGGGAAAGAGATACGTAAGCCATCCCCAGGGATATTTGTGCTGGGATGCTGTAGAGGAGGCTGTGGCACTGTCAAATACAAGGAGGTATGAAGATATGCTTTAGAAGATATGAAGTAGAGGTTAAAGCTGTATCTAGATACAGGGAGAAGACCTGTAAATTTGGAGCTGGACAGGATACAGGAAGACTATGGGAGAAAAAAAAAACAAAACAACCAAAACCATTAATGGGAATGTAAATAATTTCCCCAAGGCAGGGAGAAAAATACAGTGAAATTTCTTTTACAAGAAGGGAATGAGGAATTCAGGGATTGGTAAAGTTTTACTAGTCTGCTTGCTGATCATGTATCTGAAACACAAAGGAAAAAAGCTCCCTAGGTGGTGTCAACTCTCACATATCTCTGTTGCTGCTTGGACAATTTTTAAGCATTTCAGTCTTTCCCCACAGCATGAACTAAACCCCAAAATATTATAGTAAATGAGACTGAAAATGTCATTCGTTTTGTGCGTGAGGAAAATCTCCAGCCACAGAGGCAGTAACAATGCTTAGAATTACAAACTCTTTAAAGATCACATGAAAGGATCTATAAATATGTATATTATTATCCATCTTGTTACTTCACTTCAGCTTGCTTATTAAATTTTCCTTCAGCATTTTTCCAGTAGTCTGTCTTTGCAGAAATCTTTGCTGTAGTATGTAAATCTGCCATAAGTCAAGCTTTCATTGCTATAATATGGAAATACAAATACTAAATCTGTAGTCTTTTTGCAGTGAATTTTGAAAGAACAAAGTCAACTAGCCAATAGCAAAATTTTATTGATCTGCAGCATGTAATCAAGTTTCTAGTTTCCAAAAGGCAACAATAGGGGTTGCTTTGTGATGGGCTTTTTTCTTGACTTTGGCCTAATCTTGCATTTCTAATACCAAATGTTTATGTAGACAGATAGTTTAAAAATCAGATCAAAAAATCAGTCAGGCAAACTGACTGAAATCAAGCCATGAGACTTTCAGTTCTGGATTGAGAATTAGCACCAGGACCTCTTCGTCAAGCTCCGCCAGGTCACCTCCCTGGAGTCATTCACCCTGGACTTCCCTATATTAGCACAGATATCTGCGGGATGAAATCATGTCCTTAAGTTTTTCAGAAACCGGCCTCAAAAATGCTGTTTCCCTCTCCAGGTAAGCCAGAAGGTGTAGAATGATGACTTTCCTGATGTGTGTAGACCAGTATGACTGCTTTGCAATGTAAATGAATACTCCTAGAACCAGATATAGGTGTTTAGTTGGGAAAAAGTACTACTGTGCTGCAAATATTAACAAGATTCCAAAAGCTTTTCAGAGTATCTTGTGAAAAGCCAAGGAGGCACAGATAGACTAAGTGCCAAGAGAATGAACTATAGGCTGCATAAGATACCAGCTTCCTATCAAGATCAGGGAAAAAAGCATATGAAAACAATCATCAAATAAACTATTTAAAATCCTTATTACATTTTTAATTTCATAGAATTTTCTGTATATTGTTTAAATTATGAACATTCCAGTTTATCTTGAAACTAAATAAAATCCAGTCTCAGCTTTGTTTGGTAGGAATTGATCAGGTGAAATCAATTAAGTTCAGGTCATAATATTTCCATCAATTTCAAAATACTGTCTTTCAAATCCTGAAGTTAAAACCCTTCTTCCCTCATTAAAATTTTCTAAAAGTGAACATTGAAAAGCTTCCTTGAAAATGGGATAACCATTCTGAAATAGTTTTAAGTGAACAGTCAATAAAATGCAGTCATCACCATAAAATATTTCAGCTTAATGAATTAGTATTTTCATAAGAAATGTGGAAACTATAGATGATTTCCAACCCACTATAGTGATGACATTCTTATCTTACTGGTAAATGAAAGAACTTTACAAAACAGCTATCATTCATTCCACTGTTTGAAAGAATAAGACATTTCTGTATCACTGAATATGTGAAAATATTTGAGAATTCATTTTCCATGGGGTTGGAGAAAAGCTTATGATGCATTTGAGAAAAGGTTAAACACCTTTTAAGAATTTACATTGTCTTCAAATATATATTTCATTACAAGGACTTTTTAAGGGCCACTGTGAATCTAATAATAATGCAGAACAGTATAAAAATACAACTGTAAAAAACTCCAAAACCTGGCAATAGAAAGAAAGAGAAAATAGATGCAAATTAAAACTATGTTATTTAAAAAGAACTTGTATTTTAAGAGACCTAATCATACAATAATCTCCCTATATGTCTAAATAATTAAACATAAGGCGCTTTCCAGGGCCTTAATCATGCATTCTACCTCAGTTCACAAGGCAATTCAAAGTTCTGTAGACTATGATAGAAAAAAAAATTGTGGTTAGAACAAAAAATAAAAATTACATCTAACACTGCTTAGTATTTATTCTATGAATTAAATTAAATGTGACAACACTAGTAATTTCGGAGACTTTCAGTATTTGTGAACTTGTCACGAAGTATTTTGTCTCTTCGGGATTTCTTTTGCCCTGTTGCTGAAGGAAGCTTACTCCATGTTAATCCAGCTTGCTTTTTTACAGCAGCTTTGATATAGGTATCATATGTGCATATATATATATAGATATATGTATAACCTTCCAAAGGTTATGTCTCTGTGGCCTAAGTCACTTGGCCTCTCACTTCAGGAAAAGAATGTAAATTAAGGACACTATGAGAACATCATATTATGACCACAAGGATAGGAGGAGGAAATGACCTTTTCAGGGAATCATGTGGTAGAATGGTGGGTGTCTTCTGAAGGATTCTCAGTTGGGAAGGATTTTCAGTTGAGAAGTGCCTCACACAGAATATTTGGGCAAAGGAATGAGAAAGGGAAAATACTATTTTGGGGAACAGGGGAAAATTAGGCAACAACAAAAAGTATTTGTTTATGAACATGAACAATTTTTGGAGATGACAATCCGGTTCTAAGTGGCTGCTCTAAAAACCAGTCATGATCTGTACTAGTTGACATCAAAACAAAAGTATTACAGGCATTTATTTTTGTTATTGTACACATACTTCAATTATTATGAAGATTCATCACAGATCAGTATGAATTTACATTTTATTATCGTCAGTATTGCCATTGTGCTAAGTCCAAATTTTGGGGTACCTGGGTGTCCTTTTCCTCTCTACTGCCCTTCCCTACTCCTCTGCAACTATGTAGGCAGCTCCCATGTCTCACCATCTTGCTGCAGTAGCTGCCTGTGTGCCTGCTCTGGTAAACTAAATAGAGCTTGACCCTTGAGCTCAGCCCAGTCCTGTACAAGTTAACTGCTAGTAAATCTTCTGGGAGGGTCTTAGACTGGCCCAGCTGCTGCTCCTACCTGAGCGTGCTCTCGATGATGATTCAGTCTAGGGTTTGCTTCCAATAAGCAACATGGGCAAAGCCAAGTATTTTACAGTGCAATGGAGTTTAGGTAAAGATACAAGCTATGGAATTTGGCTTCTAGGTCAGAAAACAACCACTGGCCCCAGTGTTTACACATATAATCATAATCTACTCTTCCTTATTTCCAATATCTACCTGTAAAGATCTGGAAAGAAGCAGTGGATCTATGCAAGGTGTCTACTCATGATGCATCCATCCAAACAACACGGTCTCACTTTCCCTACCAGCTGGTGTGACTGACCCAAATGCAGGTATGTTCCTGGACTGCCTCTGGCACAGGGAGTTACACCCACAGCTGTACCAATGCCCAATCACCTTCCTGGTCCTTGAAGGACAAGGAGTGAGCAGAGCTGAAGCAGAGCACAAATACACAGTTCAGAAAGAGTAATCTTCAACTTTAAAATTTTCAGAAATCCAGAAAGAGCAAAGCATATCGCAGTTTTCTCAGGTTGAGCCCTGTTGTTTTTCATACAGATCTTAAGAGATGTTGACAAGCAGTCACAAAAATTGGACACAGACAACACCAAGAAGCATCAAAGACCCTAACAGAAGGCACAGACACAGACAGGTTTGCTCAAGGTCACACTGGAACTCTAGGGCAGGAAATTCTGCAAAGAGAAGCTAGACTGTGGGAATTAGGCCCTGTAATCATCATAAACCGTCCCTCCTCTACATAGTCCCTGTTAAAATAAGAGTGTAACAACATGTGAAACATTCCAAGAAGGAATATGTCCATCAGAGTGTATGAATATGCATGACATAACCTAATCTTAGCAACAGGGATAAAACATTCCCTAAGTATAGTAGAAAATTACACCAAATTCATTTCTACTTCATACACATGTGAAACACCTCTGTAATAATTACATTGAAAAAGATGAAACACCACATACATATCTTTCAGTAAAATGGCCCATTAATCCACCAACCAAAACCCCACTATATAACTTTCATTTCAAGATTTTTTTTTATTTTTCAATGAAAGTCAAATAATACATCATTTTCTGAATGGCAACATATAAAAGACTATCTGAAATGAACTATGATTCTACAACCATTTATTTCATAGCAGTGAAGCTAAATTTAGGAGGTTTTAAACGTTACAATACAACTTCAATATTAAGGTTTTCTTTCAAATATAGTAGCACTTAATTTATAACTTCCTAATGTGCTTGCAATCCATTTAAGAAGTCTGAAATTTATGGGCATATACCTAATAACCAGATAAAACTCTGAGTATGGAAGAAATGTCATATATAACAGATGTAAAATTACAGTTATGCAGTAGATGCATCATACTTAATAACCTTTCATGAGCCTCAGCTGTGAGATATTGAATTATTTGCTCACTTTCCAGACCTCACTTATGAACGTTTTGTGAAGAAGAGGTCACACCAAAATGCAGTCAGGTTTGTGACCTGGAGAGTCAGTGGACCAAACTACAGGATGCACTGCGTGTGGTTCACAGTACAGCACTGTTTAGCCAAATACTAGTATTTATCAATTCTTTTTTCAAGTATGTCCTGATAGCAAACATGGCTTGGTGTGTGCATTTGCAGCAACATGGTTTCAAGAAGCCTATTCATTACAGCATTTTCATGACTGGTACGAATTTAAATACAGTAAAAAGGATTCAGGAAATCCCAGGGTGCTTAAGGTACTGAAGTCTGTGACTGCCATCCTTGGGTGCATGCTGTATATGCCATACCATGAAACAAAAGAGTGGGGTCTCTTCAACTGACCATGTTTTAAAGGCAGCTTTTCCGAGCAAGTGTCCTCGGGAAGGGTAGCGTACTGCTGTGCTGAACAAATAGCACTGCCAGGTCCCAAATGATGTGGAGACATCTCCCTTGCATAGGATTTCTGTAACTGCAGCCATGATGCTATTCATATCAGCTGTGGGCTTCTTTCTGATGCAGCCTGGTCTCTGACATCAGGCATTCAGTGTGTAAATTATGAATCACTCCTGTAGGACCCAACACTGAAAGTGATGGTGTCCCTATGTTGGATATATTCTAGATCTGGTCCTTTCTTGCTGAAAAAATGTGGTCACAATTAAAGCAAAACAGTGATGTCTGAGAGTCCCTAGTCACTCTCTATACAGTGACATTTCTGTAATCACATTTTCACATTCACTCCCACTATGTATTAATCTTTCACCAGAAATTGTTTCCTTTTCAACGCTAATTGCAGTGGTCTCTATTAAGAAACACTTGCAGCAGAAATCAGCACAAGCACTTCTCGAAAGAACACCCTAAGAAAGGAGCTGTTTCTAAGTTAGACTAAACTGTTTGTTGAACATGTATGAGCTGATATCACCAACATCTAAACAAGGAAGCAATTTGAGACACCTTTTGTGAATTCCAGAACTCCCATTGGTCTTAATTAGAACGATCGAAAGAAACTGTTAATTTCAATCAGCTGGTGAAAGGTGCTGCTGTCACAATCAGTCAGGGTTTTGAAGTTCAGTTTTCAACTTTTTAATTAATAGATGGTCTTACACAAAATACGCTGGAAAAAATAGATAGACTTATTTTTATGTTTGGTTGGTTGCTTTTGTTTTGGTTTTGGTTTTTTTTGTTTCAAATTTTTTGTTTTGTTTTATTCCTGTTTTGCTTTTAATTCAACAGTATTGACAGCATTATGAGCCCAGATTGTGTGCTAAAACTTGGGGTTTTTTTCTAGATAAAGTTTCTTTGCTTCATCTAGCAGAATTGGAATTTAGTAACAATAAAAAAACTATGTTGAAAATAATTGGACTTTTGTTAAAAAAAAAAATACATTCTAACAGCCTACTGAGTCATGTACTATTAATAGACAGTACTACATATCTAATTCCTAAACGAGTAATTACTGCAATGTAAGTGTCTTAAATTTTTTTGAGAGACATTCAAGAATCTTATACATGCATTTTGATGTTTCAGGAACTTACTTTTGAGACCTTGAAATGTACTTGGTTTCAGATATTATTTTCTGCTGTTGCCTTCTTGAGTGAAAGCATTTCATTTTTTTTTATATTTTAAGCAAAGTAAAAATTTTAATAAAATCCACTGAAACTCAGAAGAGATAGGATATTTGTCTAGAACATGATGATGTTCAATCTCTTTTTCTCCTTCATTCACAATTCAGAGCAGAAATTGAAAAAACAAAGCTGTCTTTTTAGAGTTTTGATACAAGTTCTCCAGAGGTGGCCACACGTTCCTTGTCTTTTAGAAACAGGAATTAAGTAATCCGTTGAGAGTCAGGGTAGTAGTTAAGGGACACAAGAGGAGCTAGTTTTGTTCTGAATGCTCTGAGTATATTCTGAAACAATGGTGAAGTCTTGGATAGGGCATACTTCAAAGATGGAAAATTTGGATGCAAAAGCTTGCTTCAGTGTCATCAGAAGAAAGCCTTAAGACTAAAACTCCTCCATGTTGTGCAGCTACCTTATTATGGGTAGCTGGAACACTGCTGTCCTCTAATTTTTTAAGTCATTTAGAGAATCTCACTATCTATCGCTATCACTGTTTTAATTCCATAGTTAAATGCAGCTAAAAAACTGAGCCTTACCAGTTATCATTATTATCATGCTATTTAGACATTAATAGACTGACAAACATTTAAAAATCTGTGTTTTCTTCCTATCATCTTCCATCAGATCTGGCAAAATAGAAGTATTGAATTAGGGATTCTTTCAGGTTTTCTATAAAACGTATTTCATGTGTGGTTATTGTGTTTAGAGAGCATACACTTTTTTTTTCTTAAGTGTTACATTCACTTTATATATTTGCAGACATTAAATGCTAGTTGCTCCTGCAAATTAAGAGAGCTTTCTACATGTTTTCTCTCCACACTTCTCTTGGTTTCCACTTGCACACACGAATCAACCTCCATATACAGCCCAAAGCTGAATAACCAGGAAGTGAAAGCATTCTGAAATGCTCTTTGCAAAACTTCCACTGAATAAATATTTGGGTAAATATGCCACAGAACACTTGGAAGTTCAGCCTTCAGGACTGCACAGAGTTTCACCAAAGGATAAAGACTATGGTCTGTAAGAGCTGTTTCTTATATGGACTTCTTTTGAATATATTGTAGAGAACATGTCTTTGGCATAAAGAAGATGTACAATAAAAAGGTCAGTACGGTAGAAGACATTTCCCAACATCCTTAAGTAAATCAAGACTAACAGCCAGTATTTTATAGGCTTTCCCTCTATCTTGGTTGTAGCCATGCTTCTATGCAATATTCAGTGGAGATGATATACAGAAAATTTTTACTGTTCCTTTGTTTCCCAATCACATAGTGAGAAGAAAAAAAGCAGCCAGAACAGCATAAAATGCTTAATCTATCATCCAAAGAAATACAGGCAAGAAAAAGAACCATAAGAAATTAAAAGAACCACAAGAACAATGTAATGGAACTGCTGGAATTGCCTAGCTTGGATATCTCCCTGCTTATTTACAAGGGCACCCTTGTTAGCAGCGTGGAAAAAAAAAAACCTAACTGCTAACTAGAAATCACTTTTCTTCATACAGAATCTTTCCCTTTAGTAAATGAAGACAGGATGAACAGCTAAAATTACTAATTGGTTTACTGATCAGTTGTTGTTTGTTCGATTGATTTGCAATTAATTCTGGTTTGTGGTGCAGAGAAGAGGAAGATCGGCGCCAACCTTTGAGGCAGCTGTTACTCAATATCCTCCAAGAGAGCTGTGGGCCAGGATATCAATAATCAGTTTTGAAGCAACTCCTGAAGGTACTGAGATTGTGTCTTGTGCTTTTATAAGAGCTCCAGAGAGTAGAACAAAAAGAAATCTGGACTTTCTTGAAACATATATCTTTCTGTGAAGATCAGACATTTTTAACCTTACAAGAATTTAGTGCCACTTAATTCAGAAAAGTGTAGATATTTTTTGTAATCAGTACTACTCTTGATGCTTTTGGTGATACTTGTATATATCACAGCTTTCACTTTTCCAGGATGTTTACAGGTGAATGGCAACTTTATGTTAACAGTCACTGAAGTTTTGCTTCATTAATACTTAAAGGTCACAAAAAGTAAACCTTATGAGGACATGCACAATGTGTGAGAGGTATATCACTTATTTTGATACATACAGGGCCACATTTAGAATAGGTCCAGCTCATTTATTTCAGTGGTAAAATAAAGTTCTTTTAATTACCAAAAAATCCCCAGAATATATCTGAAGACAAAGAGAATCCGAATCCACAGATAAGTTAAAAATGGGTGAAGAAACATGTTCAAAATTTGCATCTCTTCCTCCTCTGTATTTATTTGTATTTGTGATGTGACATCAGGTATCATCTTTTAGGAATTTGATTTTTA
>WUAM01000305.1:565165-579888 GCA_024336885.1 Actenoides hombroni
ATTAATTCTAATCTAGCAAAACCAAGTTTTTTTGCCTTCAAAACATTTTCACAAAGGGAGTCATGCACATCATCCTTTATGAAAAATAAGCTCCTGTCTGTGCTACAGCACTCTTACATATCATACAGAAGTAGATTCCCTGCAGAGTCAGTCTCAGGCCTGTAGGAGAGACTGGGGGTTAACACATCAATTTGACTTACACTTTCAAAATTTTAATTCATGATGGAAAATTTAATCTGTATTCAAAATCTATACAAATATTTCCTTGAAATCCAAAATTGCAGCTGATGCTTCTCAGTGTCAGAAAAACCTAAATAACTTTTTATTTTGTGGGCTTGAAAGATTGTGGTAAATTAAATTGGTTGAACTATGTGATTCATTCATCGTTGTGAATCATGGGTGTGCACAAGCTACCATACATGCACAGAGAAAAATGAGAACCTTTCCAGAATGCTGAAGTTTGGCTAAATCTATGCTCTTCCCTGGGTAAGCAATGAGTTTTATAACCGTCAGCTATGTTAAAAAAATAGTTCCATGGATCAGAACTAATTATACCTCTTATTCAAAGATTCATCTTTCATGATGTATTGAAGGCCCCGATTAAGGCTTTTCCCCTAATTAGAGTACTGACAAGATCCCTCTTGCATATAGGTTCTCTTATGTCCATAAAAAGGAGTTGTCAAGATGGCTTTTACAATAATTTGGGTATTTTATGGCTTTATTCTTCTACCTGCATTCTTGCATAGGGTAACTTGCATGATTTTTTTATTTTTAAAAACCTTTATTCAACTTTCAAAGTCACTCACAGCTGAAAAGTCAGGAGGAAAGATAGAAACACAGCATGATCACAGACACAACACCGTTCAAATTCAGAGCTAAGAGTGGTACAAATGAAAATGGGGCTTGGATGGCCAGGAACCATGAAACACTAGGCTGAAAACATATGAAGGAACTAAGTGTCTAAGAAATATTAATGAATGAACATCATCATTCCAGAAGAGGCCATGGTTAAGGAATATGCACAGACTTCAGGCAGAGACAAAGTTACAGTGTGTCCAAATATCTTGTTATGAATAAGGTTTATTGTTGTCTTTTTAAACAGATAAATTGCTTGGAAACTGGGGATTTTCCTGTATATCTGAAAACCTATGGGTGCAGCAGCTTCCCTCTATCCATGCCATCAGTCGTCCCTCTGAACCAGGGCTGTGCTGCAGTCCTGTGGATTGTTGCTCCTGGGAATGCTGCTGCTTCCAGAGCAGGAATCCAGAAATGATATTTCAACACTGACCAGGCAGATACACTGGCTCTGATGTATCATTTCCAGAAACACCACCTCTCACAGACATTTCAGCATGACAGGCTAGAGAGTCGGAGTGTAACAGCACATTACCCAGTGGGTGAAAACAGGTAACAGGCATTTCATTACAAACACAACTCTTTTTTTAAAGCTGTTATTCTCAAGGATTATTCAGGTTACTTTACTCATGATTTTGATTTCATAAAATGGAACTGAAACAATGTTAATTTCCACAACAGATTATGTTAACAGATTTAACAGATTAACCTTTTAATTGCTGGACTTTTATGAATAAAAGGATAATCCCTTTTTATGCTGCTCATCCTGATTACCAAAATTAACAATCAAAGTGGAATGAAAGGTGGCTCATATTTCTAACACATTCAAACTAATCTAAAAACAGAGAAAAAATTAAACAATAAGATCTTGTTTAAACATCTATTAGTCTTGCTCTGAAGGGCTGTAGAGATAATAAAGAAAAATCTAGACTTGTTAACATGGTTTTTTTTCCTAACATGTTTTCGCATTTATTTCTAGCCCTCTTTGCCATTCTCTTCAATTAACTTCACTTTCTGAAATGCCATTGTGGATGAGGATCTCCTTTGCCCTCCCTCTATAATCCCCACAGTTCTTTCCACAGACAGTTGAAGAAAGGACAAGATTGTTGGAAATGATATGACCTTTCTATTCCTGATTTGTGCTTGAAGTGGGACAAGATGTCTACCAAATCCAGGCATTTTGTTAACATAAATATAAACATAATATAAAAATATTTATGCTATCCAGAGATAAGCATAAATAGATATTAATCTTGGAGAAGAGAAAAACAGATATTCAGCCTAAAATGGATGCCTGTATCAGGTGCTTTTGGAAGCAAGGACTAATAGTGGTCAGAGTATGCCAGCTGGTACTCCCTCCCTCTCAGTGCCAGTCACACTGTAATTTCTTATGTTCAAGATATGTTTTAATTAAATAAGTTCCAATAGCTCAAAAGAGTTAGAAAAAAATTCAAAATCTCAATACTCTTGCCATCATGTACTTGGTCCTACCTCATACCCCTAACAGATCTGTTATGTCAGTTGACAGAAAATTATTTATTGGATCTCTCCTCATGACTGTGATTTAAGTGGCAAGTCAGTTTAATGCAACTGTTACTAGTGATCTTGACTGCATAAGAAAACAACATTGTTTTGAATATCCTAATTATTCATTAGCTGAATAAAAGTCTTTTTCATGTGGGAATGTTTATCACTTTTTGAAGATGAAATATTAGCTTCTTCCTCCTTCTATGATTTCCTTTCATTTGTGTTGATAGTTTCTGACTTACTATCTGTCCTGTCTGCAGTTTGTCAAAGGATACTTCCCAGATCAGAACACACATTGTTTCACTTACATTGTTGCATGATGTTTGGCCAAATAATGACCATATGGCCATTATGTCCCTAAAACTCTTACACACCATGGAAGGTAACAGCTCTGCTGTAATACTCCTGCCTTGAATTTCTTAAGCTTAGGTCTGAGATTCAGTCTGTGGTTAGAGAACAAAACCACAACTGTCACCTACAATGTCATTTACAGCTTTGTGTAAGGACACTTTTCCTATAAGCAAATTGATGGAAAATAACTCTATCATATTCCCAGCCATATTCAACAAAAAGATTGGAGTGGAAGGAGAATAGACCTCAAGTATCTTGTTCACTAACAAGTGCAACAGCTTTCAAAAAAGGTTGTGGAAAAACAACTTCAGCAATAATATTGTCTCTTGCTACTATGGTGATTAAATTAAAAAAGTATTTGTATGATAATACTCAGACAATATGTGCTCCATTAGCTTGTTGGATACAAGTACTATCAGACTAGTAAAGAAATGTGTTCTTAAACAGTGCATAGATACAAGTTCAGCTGAGTGATAGCCTACTGCACCAGTAATGCACAGGAAGAGATGTAGTGTTGTCTTTTTAAAAAAAGATAGACTATTTTGGGTCATATTAACCTATATATGCCCATTTTTTTTTCCTTTTTTCTGGTTTTTTTTTTTTTTCAGTAATAAGTATTTAGTCTTATAAAGGTATAAGAAGACCTGACTGCTTCTGAATAAAAATGTCAGCTGAAGCCCAGCTTGTGGCTTATATCAATCTATGAGTAATCGATGAGGCCACTTAAGTGAATAATTTTCCACTGATTGTTAGAGTTTATACTCTGGTCAGGTGATCATCAACAGTGACAAATATTTACATTCCCAGGCTATTCACATACAAGAACTAACTTCATTGTACTATGTCTATATCCTATAAAGCAGAATGATGAATAATCTTCACAACAAAACAACAAAACCTCTGCATTCTATTAAGACTAAAGGAAATTAAGGATAATTGGTATGTACTATACCAGAATATCTTACAATTGTCTAATAAATTATGAGCTCTATCATTCAAATCCGCTTTTTTATAGTTGCCTGCAAGTACCTTTCATTGTGAAAGCTCATGTATAGGTCATGTAAAATTTATTGCCATTTTTCTGTATTTGTTCCATGTGCGATACTTGATTCCTGTAGTTCTGCCAGTCTGAAAGTGATAGTGTCTGTGATATTTTTTGTTTTTCATATTTGTCAGCTAATATTAAAATAATGGGATGAAATATCTTAGATATGTATGCCCATGGCATTAAGAAACAGCTATTTAAATTAATAACTTAGCTGTTGGGAAACTTTTACTAAAAAAAATATATTAAAGGTGAATATATTTAAGAACATATTCTTGTATCAGAAGTAGTCTATTTAAAAATAGAGAAGAAAATGTGATGAACAGAGATATGTTGTTCTGGGAAGTTAATGCCTACTAAAATGTAAAATTGCTGTTTGGGGGTTGTCAGAGCACTGAAATAGAGCACTTGAAAGAAATGCCAGTTTCCTGGAATTGCTGCAAGTGTGATGCATGCTTTGTCTACCACATGGGAGTGGAAGGATTTTATGTCTTACTGTGTGATGGGAAAATGCTGTTACCTTTAAGGATTAAGAATTTAGATGTATTCATTAACAGTTGGGTGGTTCTCTTTAAGTACAAATCCCTCACAATCTGTTCATCTTCTTTTGTGGTAAATGTGAGGAAGACGGGTATTTCTCTTGCACTGTGAGGAACAGGAGGACTAGTTGTAGCTCTGGATTAGATTAGATGGAAGAAATGTGACATGGCATTGTGTATTATCCCCCTTCAGGCTTATAATAAACATCCATGCCCTGAAAAGACAACAGTGTAACATATTGCAGGGTATGTGTATGTTTGTAATTTATGAACTAATAATATAATGCTCGTCTGCCTGGGCACTGAACTCCTGGGCTGTAAGTGTTTCCAGAGGATAAGAATAGCATCAAAATCTGGTCAAAATCTTTGCAAAATAAACACTTTCATGTGTTTCAACCTACCCATATTGATAGAGGACCCTGATGTGATCTGTCCCTGCAGAAAACAATCATCAGGGAAGTGTGTGAGGAATCAACCTGAATTCTAGGGTATTCTCCTTTTTGCTCTCTGGTAAAAGGAGAAAAAATTTTTTTTTTGTTCAGTAGATAGAGAAGCACAACCACTACATGCAAAATCACATTGCATACTTACTTGAATTTTCCCTCTTTGCTCAAATATTAAAGAAAAACAATAATAAAAGCATTAAAAAGAACAAATAGGAGTCATTAATCTGTTCCTGCTTCTCTTGTTATATCTTATAGCACTAATCTCCTATTTTATTTCCCATAATTCATATCTTGTCTTTAGGAGGTGTTCAATTGCTAGAATCCTTGTGTTAAAAAATGACAGTTGTAGCAAAGGAGTCAATAAAACTCTGTATACAAACTCATTAATGTTGGAATATATTTGCCAATTTCACTCTACTCTGATGAAGGCAAAGATACCATTTTCACAAAAATGGATAGCTGATAAGAAGAAAAGGACAAAAATCAGTCTCTGCTGGCTGAGGGAGATCCTGCAGCTTGAGTCCAAAACTTAGATTAGACACCAGACCATTAATCATGGGAGAGAGCTATGGGGATCTGGCCTTCCAAACTTTCACCTGTTCACAGAGTTATTTCTTTAAAGAGAGAATAAAACTGAGCCAGTAGCATAGTTTTTCGATCTGCAGAGTGCATGACAGCACCACTGCTTTTGGATCTGAGGGGCCCCATGTGACAAGCAAGGAAAACTGAGAGGAAACAAGATGCCCTGTTAGTAGTATGCTGAAACCCCCACTATTTTATCACTTTCACCAATGCCAGTTCCAACAATATTGTAACATTAGTCTGGACTATATAGTCTGCAAAACCCAAAATCACTGATAGATGTAATAGTAGTTGGAAAACAGAAGCCATGAGCTCTGCTTTAATCTCTGTAATCATTTATGTTAAGAGAAAAAGGAAGACTGAGTATCAAAGACTCCTGTATCACCAACTGAGAATACAGTACATAGTTTGAAGTGGCAACATGCCTTCCTAAACTTTTGTAGGAGTATTTAAACTAATGAACATCTCAGGAGTTATTTAACAGCTAATACAGGCTACTACAGACATTTCTGATATATATTTTAAAATTATTGCAATCCTTCTCTTTCTCTTCTTTCTTTAAGCTATGCTTGGAAAAGTAAACAAGACCTAATTAATTTTTTCTATTGATACACTAATAGTTCAGAAGTTTCAGAAAAGTCAATTTCATATTTTTCTTCTCTTCTCTCTATCTTATCTTTGGGAATCAGTCTCACAGTTACCAAGTTACATCCTACTGTGATTCACTTATCCTGATTTGTGAACAGGATTCTCATAACTGCTCTGGTGCATGTAGTTTTAGATGATATTTAGGTGAATTTATGGTGGAGTGTGCTGAATCATCTGCCCTTGTTTTCTCAGCTTTAGTTGTAATTTTGCTTATCATACAAATGGCCCCCAAAAAACCTTTCCTTTGATGGTTGCTGTAGATGGTCACAAATCCACCTTCTGTTGATGGTTACTATTTGGCTACTATCTGGCCAGGAGCAAAAACAGGAGAAGGAAATATTTCCAGCCAAACAAGCCGTAGTTATCATTTAGTCTATATGTAACTCAGAGCAAATATTCATCAGATGGGTATTACACCTAACCATCTGACTAACGGGGAATTAGAGGAGTTTTTAACTCAGTATTGTTTATTTAAGTAAAACTTTACAGGTTTTTCAATTTACATTGCAAAACTATATAGAACTGGGGCTTATGCTCAACCACAACAACCTTCCTAAGAGTTTTTTCTGTTCTGCCTGACTAAGTACTAGAGAGTCTCTACAAAGCTGCATATTCTGATAAATTATTTTGACCCAGCCAATCCTTGTATGCATTGTGATCATACCTGTGGATAAGAAATTCTGCTCATCTCCTTACCTTTAAAACTTCAGTTCTCCAAAGGGCATATCACAGGACATGCAGATACCTAAGAATTGACAAGAGGTATTTCTTGTAGCCTTTCCTGTTAGTTCCTCTCTCTTCTGCTGTACAGTTATAACAATGGGAATACTCTCAGTCTTAAATTTTAAGATGGTCAGACTAAATGTAAAAATTGATTCAGAATATTAATCACCAGTTACAGGCTTCTCACACTGGATGTGTCATGCCCAGAAGAGAAGTTGTTCCTCTGTTACTAGTCACATATTTAATTTCTGCCTGTGGATTTGCAGGTTATCCTGTCTCCACTTACTTTTGTGGGCAACTGTGGAAAGACAAATAAGGTGCAGAAAAAATGTACATTATCCCTCAATTTGAATACGCATCAAGCAGTTATAACTTCTTGAATATCAGCTGGGACTCATAGTTGAAGTCCATTTCTTTTTAAGTAGGGCAATGTTTTGAATAATTCTGAGTGTTTCAGTTCAGAGAAAATTTTACACCTGATTTATAGATTTCTGAAACTCAATGTTTGCAACAGAAATACCAGCAGCCAGGTAATTTTTGTGCCATGAGCAGCACTGAAATTAATTCAGGCAAATTTACACATGTAAACAACACCAGAGAAACAGGTGTTTACTTAAGACTCACTGTGTACTACTTAATAAGCTCATGGTTCATTCTCTAGGACCCCTTTAAGGAGGGCTAGTAAACTTGAAAGCTAAAGAAACTATGTTCAATTACATTCCTAGCATCCCACCATATAACAGCAACCCCAGGCAGAGAGGGGCAGCTAATATCCTGACATAAATTAGGTTTTTAATTGACTCCATAGATTGAAAATATGTTGCTGTAGTAGTTTAATGTATTATTTCATTTTTACATCCAGGATATAAACAACCATGAAGGGTCATGTTAAAAAGTAGTAATCAAACATAGTCTTATGTTCTTAGGTAGGCTTGTGATGTGAGATCAAGGGAACATTGTATGGAAACTAATATAGAATTAAATTCTTCCTTTTCCTCATTCTTTTTCTGGTTGGGTTTTGAGGAGATTTTTGCACACATAACATGAATCTAATAATAGACTTTTTTGTGTGTGTCTGTGTAATGAACTACAACATGTATAGGTTTGGTGGATATACCACTTGGTGGATAAGGAATTGGTTGGATGGTCATACAAAAAGAGTCACAGTCAACAGCTCAATGTCCAAGCAGAGACCAGTAACGACTAGCATTCCTCAGGGGTCAGTGCTGGGACCAGCACTGTTTACCATCTTTGTTGGTGACATGGACAGTGGGATAGAGTTACACTCTCAGCAAGTTTGCTGACAACACCAAGCTGCATGGAGTGGTCAATGTGCTGGAGAGACAGATGCCATTCAGAAGGACCTTGACAGGCTTGAGAGGTGTGCATATGCCAACTCCATGAAGTTCAACAAGGCCAAGTACAAGGTCCTGTACATGAGTCACAGCAATCCCAAGCACAAATACAGGCTGGGTAATAAGTGGATTGAAAGCACCCCTGTGGAGAAGGACCTGGGAGTAGTGGTGGATGAAATCTGGAAAGTCAGCAATGTGCACTTGCAGCCAGAAAGCAAACCACATCCTCATCTGCATCAAGAGAAACGTAGCCAGCAGGTCAAGGAAGGTGATCATTCCCTCTACTCCACCCTTGTGAGACCCCACCTGGAGTTCTGTGTCCAGCTCTGGGCCCCCAGCATAAAAAAAGACATGGACATGCTCAAGTGTATCTAGAGGAGGGTCATGAAGAGCAGAGGGCTGGAACACCTCTCCTACAAGGACAGGATGACAGACTTGAAGTTGTTCAGCCTGAAGAACAGAAGGCTGTGTGGGTGGTGAGACATTGGAACAGGTTGTTCAGAGAACTTGTGGATGCTCCCTCCCTGGAACTGTTCAAGGCCAGGTTGGATGGGGCTTTGAGCAACCTGGTCTAATGGGAGGTGTCCCTGCCCATGGCAGGGAACTTGGAACTAGATGATCTTTAAGGTATCTTCCAACCCAAATCATTCTGTGATTCTATGTGAACTGTGTGATTTGAACTTTCAGGGGTTTTATTACATATATAGACTAGGTTTTTCCTAAAAAAACCCAAACCAAACAACCACTATTTATTAGCTGACATCATATTCCCTGTATTTGCTTTCTGAAATATTTTAATATTAATAGATTTAAATATCCACAGAACAGAACTTCTGAATCAGAATCTGAACAAATAATTTTTGTGGGTTTCTATGTAATAATCATTTTTTGAGAAGTGCACCCACACTCATCCAAAAATGCATTACCTGATTTATAGGTCAAAATCACAAGTACTCATCTGCAGATTAGGTAGGATGTATCAAGATTATATATGCCTCTTGCAATCCACAGGGAAAAAAATGCAAACGGAGTAGCTGAACTGTTTTTAATAGTAAATCTAAGAAAATAGCTTTAATTCTTCTGTAGACATTCTGCAAGGAGGAAAAAAGAACCAGCCCTGAGGTCTTAAACCTCAACCAGCATTCAACTCATATTGCTTCAATCACTGCTGTGAAGCTGAGAGGATTTACATCAGTGAATTTGACCCTACATCTCTCAAATTGCAATTTTCCTTTGTATTGATTATTCAGCACTAATCTGTATAATTTTGCCAAACTCAAATACAACAGATCTGGTGAGGTGGAGAGGAGAGACAAAGCAGAAACAGAACACAGTTAGAAGGAATTGATTGCCATTCTGAGCACAGACTTACTGGGGGAGGAAAATGTCAGTGGCTCAAACAAGTGAAATAACAATCACAAAGGTGTTACTGCACAAACTGTAGCATCATCATGTTATAGAAAGTTGAACTTCTCTTCATGTCTTGTATTCATGTGTTTAGGCATTAAAGATGTAAAAAGCACAGCTTTCTTCCCATAAACAGTCTCTTTATGATTAAGTAACTTGGACTATCTCCTGTTTCCTTTATTAATAAGATTAGTCACATTTCTTTACTGGCCCAAATTCATTAAAGCACTTAAACATGTGCATAAATCCTACTGGTTTCAATGGGATTTACACGTGGGCTTAAAATTAAGCACATGCTTAATTTCACTACTAAGTGAGAATAAGAGAAATTGAAGTGGATTCCTCATCCAATAGTGTGACTTGGTTAATTCAGTTACATCTTGCCATGTTAATTTGCAACATCAAGCAAACCTAAGATTTTTATGATGAGAGCAGGTGATCTGCAAACTAGGTACTTTAAGGTTACTTTTTCCTGAGTGGAGCCTATGGTCTTCAGGCAGCATGTACTACTTCTTGGATGCCAGTGGAAACAAAATTCAATGTATGTATTGTACTGATGCTTCTGAAAGCCATGTTTGTATAGAAGAAGATGTCTGTAGGTAAATATACTACTGATTGTATCTTTTCCTTCCTACTATAAAATCTCATGCTGCTATGACTTCTGCAGTTTGCAGTATTTTACTGTGCATACATATTCCCCTAAGCACTGTTGTAGAGATAAGTAGACAGTATACAAGATTTTCTGTCATACTTACAATATCTGTAATCTTACATCTTCAAAACATTTTAGCAAAACCTAATTAATCTCTCTGTAATTATGAGTGCTCACAAGAAAAGGTCAGTGATGATACACTGCCAAGTCTCCAAGTGGTTATCACAGTTTCGAAGAGTCATAAATGCACGTTTTCAAAACTCTCTCGTCTCCTCAAACCACTTTGCATAATGTTAGAAACACTTAGCTTCACCTTTGGAAAGGAATACAACCTTTTAAAAAGCTTGACAGTCTTGTGACTCAAAATTATCAACGGTGCATACAAACAAATCTTTATGCGAAATGATGACTGTTAGAAGGTTGCTTTCCCTCACCAGAAGAAGTGTTTGGATGAGAGCCTGTTTGTCCACTACTTCAAGATATTTGGGTATGGAGCATACTTTTTGTATCATCTTCTGGGGTAATCTTCAGCTTAAGTAGTCTAGTTAGACTCTAAAAAGCTGTTAGAATAGCAGTGGATCTTGAACCTTTGCCATATCATTCTTAAATGTATTCTCCTCAGCTTATATATAATAATTCAGTAACTTTTTGTGACAGAATGTTTACCACATACACTTTTGTTCCTTTTATTAAAATCTAGCTGAGAATATATTTATTTACATGATAAGTTTTGCATACATAAACATTGTTATATTAATGACTTACAATAAGAAATTTTGACTGAATAACTAGTCCCAAGAACCATTTGCTACTTTGCCAAAGAATTCACAGAAAGCTTTTCTCTGTTTTACAACACACACACCCCACACCCCACACCCCCCCACCAACACACACACACAAAAACAATGAAAATCTATAAGTATTTCTAGCTTGGGCCTTCTGTACAGCAGCTCCCAGCATGCTTCCTGGTCTCAAGGGCACAGCATGGGTCCCCTTGCTACTACTACTCACCAAAATCTTCCTCAAAAAAATGAAAAAAAGTGTTTTTTTCTTTGGAGCAAAAGTGTGACTTGACATTACTGTGAACGTCTCAACTGGATAGTTCTCTTCCACAGTTGTGGGTTATTGCCTCATCTTCTCTCACTTCCCATCTGACTCCAACAAGCTGGGGACAAAGTGAGAGTCTTCTGAATCCCAAATGATAAGCCACTTGTGGCTAGATTATCATGCAAGGCATAGAATGGATTTTACCAAGTAACATTACATGAAATATGAGGCATTGTATAGTGATGCTGCAGAACTGTATTTTAATTATCTCTTCACACTTCACATGTATTTTGTAAATCAGCTACTCCACAATGATGAGTAGGGAAAAAAAAGCCGTATCAAAGAGCAATAAAATACTTCAGAAGTCTCATTTAATGTAAATCATTTTAGTCCATACTTTTTCCTAGGTATTTTTTCTTCTCTCAGTGGAGATAATGAAGGTAGGGGTAATTTTTTTCATTCTGTTCTTAGGAAATGCAAATCCTTGCACAAGCTGAGGTAACACCACCCCCTTCTGTTCACACTGATACCAGGTTCAGTCAGCTACATACTCAGCATAGCAAAACACCAGTACTCCAGTACCATTTGTAGAGACGAAGAATGGATTTTACTGCTGCAACTTAATCATGTTCATTGAACCATATAATTTAATTAAACTATTTTAATAATTTTCTAACCTAGCTTATTCCAAGAATTTCTGGATAGAAAATTATTAAAACAGATTGCAATTTTGCTTTAACTCTCTAACATGAATAAATACAAAATTTAGTGAATAAATACAAAATTTAGTAAATAAATTGTTTGTGTATTAGAGAGTACTTTTTGCTATCTGCAGCTCATTTTCCTTTTAGTATACCTCTTCTGATCATCTATCAGAGAAATTTCTCTTCTGATTTGATACTGAGAAGGTTTGTCTATTTGTGAGATAGAAAGATTTTTACTTGACTGACTTTTTGCTTTACTGGCTTGCTTTACTGGCTTACTTTGCACTTACTAACAGAAAATGCCCGTTACTAATATATTGTACTCAAGTAAGTTCCTCAGCATTACTTGATTAGTTCTTTAAGTTGATTAGCAGTCCACTATATAAGTTTTCTGCTCAAATTTCTCACTCTGACACAATTAAATGCTGAGATTGTGCCTTCATGAGGATTTCTCTGGCTGGAAGCAGCAGCTTGAACAATATGGTTCCCTCCATCTATGGATATTTGTTTCCATGTAATGAACCAAAGGAGTGAGCTGAACTGGTGCTGAGCCAGGAGAAACACAATTTAGCTAAAACCAACCCTGTGACAGTAAGCTCAGGGAAGTGATCCTGGTCACAAGGCAGCTGCATGAGCATCGCAAGCTAGGGCAGCAGCCCTAGGGCAGGGGTGAGGAAGGAGAGGTGCATGGAGGATACTACTTGTATTGTTTTTCTGCAGAAACTTCAACAAAATGTACTTGAGTAAAGGTTTGATCAGATTTTTTTCTCCATGCAAACTATAAGCATTTTAAATGGTAAAGCAAAATTAAAAACATTCTGGAAGCTTTGATCAAATCACAGAAGCAAAAAACACCTCTGTAGATATTTCTAATGCTACTATTTTTTTAAGTCTTTCACATATATGCACTGAATGTCTGATCAGTTGGAGTGTCTGTCATTTCTGTGTTTTCTAAAATTCATAACTGAGATCTAAAAAAACACTGGGATGCATAACTTTGTGGTGTTTGAAAAACTCCCTGTTCTGGTGTAAGACATGTTTGTTTGCCTGTTTACTCTGTGAGGCCAGGGAATACTGTTAACCAGGATGAATCACGTCAACTATGTCAACCAATGAATTTAAATCAAAGAGGAGGAAGTTGTTCAACTGTCTGGAGAAAGATATTGACTGCTTTCCAGTATCACTGAAGCAGAAAAGTTCTTGCGTTAGTCCTGAAGCAACATGCATGAAACACAGCATTCAGTCTTTGTCATGAAAGAGGATTTTTCACCAGGAAGAGAGACTCTTCTGTACGGTTGTCTTTGTGGGATGTTTTGTTGCTTGCATATCTTCACTGCTGCACAGCCACATGACAAGCAACCCATAGGCCATTCTGGGGAGTTCTGAGGTGCTGGAGTATTAGGGAGGGGAGGATAGATTTGCAGGGAAGTCTTTGTTCCTTGGTTGGACCAAAAGAAATGTATCATAAAGCAACATCTTTCTTTTCTACACATAACCACAGAGACCACTGAAGCTACCGAACTATTAAAAATTTAGAGAAACCCCCAACCTTTTGTAGATTCCTAAACAAAACATACTGCTCTTATGAGTGACACTTCATTGCTTATGGCCTGTTTTTCAGAGACATATCATGTAACTTGGTGATTTTGACAACTCTGTGAGAGAGCAACCCAAACTTCACACTGGTGCTAACCTGTCATGAATAGGAACTTCATCTGCAGCAAGGATTTAGTTGTGGTTTCTGCATTTCTGCAGTGACTCAGGAAAAAAAGAAAAAAAAGTCATTTGTCTTGTTTTTGAAGGGTACAGCCTAGGGCAACAACTTCTTTAAAAGTCCTGACTTTTCAAGGGTTCAAAACATTCATCTCAGAGTAGATTTCCAGACAACTCTTGCACTTGAAAGCAAGGCAGGACTTCTCCTGAAGTTCAATATGCAGGAACTGTTTTACTGGACAGATTTTCAGAACTACTGTCAGGCTCATGTGTTGAGAGTTTTTGAAAATTATGATTCTTGCAGTGAGTGGGATTTAAGTTTGGAAATGTTTGTTTATTTGTTTTTAAGATCATCTTCAATTGTGGATGGTGAGCTCTGGAAAAAAGCTCTTAAATGTCATTTTCTATGTTTTAGGCATACACTGTACTGAAAGATTGCTTCCGAAGGTGTCCTCAGGTTTTCATTTCCTGGTTTTAACACTCCTGGAGCAGGAGCTTTTGGGATGGCTGAAACTCCCAAAGGTTGCACTTCTCTAATACTTTAAGGACATTTCCATGGCTAGACATTACTAGTGAAATTTGGATGGAGGCTATGTACTCCTGGCCTCACACCTTTACTGGGTGTACATTTAATGTTCAGACAGTCAGTCACCAAAACCATAGAATCATAGAATCATAGAATAGTTTTGGCTGGAAGAGGCCTTCAAGATCATCAAGTCCAACCTTATTCCTAGCCCTGTCAAAAGCCACGAAACCATGTCCCTAAGCACAGCATCTACCCGGTTCTTAAATACTTCCAGACATGGTGACTTCACCAACTCCCTGGGTAGGCCATTTCAATGCCTGACAACCCTTTCTGTAAAGAAATGCTTCCTAATATCCAACCTGAACCTCCCCTGGTTCAACTTCAGGACATTTCCTCTTGCTCTGTCACTTGTCACCAGGGAAAACAGACCAACTCCTTCCTTGCTACAACTTCCCTTTAGGTAGTTGTAGAGGGCAATAAGGTCTCTCCTCAGCCTTCTTTTCTCAAGGCTAAACAGCCCCAGATCCTTCATCCGTTCCTCATAAGACACATGCTCCAAACCCTTTAGTAGTTTTGTAGCCTGCCTCTGTACCCTCTCCAGCA
>WUAM01000305.1:595066-606645 GCA_024336885.1 Actenoides hombroni
GGCGGGGGGGGGTAGGGGGGGGGGCGGGGCGGCATTTGGCTTGGCCTTGGAGCAACTGCTACATGTTCTGGAGCCCTGCTTCCTGGATTCGGCCTGACATCACCTGCAGGTGGGAGGTAGAGAATAACATCTTTATCTATCCTAAACCACGGTTTTGGGGGTTTTTTTCCATCTTATTCTCTCCCTGCATGCCATGCTGATGAAGGTTGGGAGGAGTGATAGAAGGGCTTGGTGGGCACCTGGTGCCCAGCCAGGGTAAACCCACTGCAATGTTGAATAAGACTGGACCCAGAAGTGATCCCTGGGGAACACCACTATTGCAGGTCACCATCTGGTTTCTGCAACACTGATCACAACCCTCTGAGCTCTATTGTTCAGCAAGTTCTCAACCCATTTCATTGTCCACTCTTCTAACCCACACTTCCTGAGCTTACTCACAAGGATGCTTTGGGATGCAGTATCAAAAGCCTTGCTGAAGTCAAGGTAGGCAACATCCACTGCTCTTCCTGCATCTACCCATTCAGTCACACCATCATATAAGGCTACCAGATTAGTCAGACATGATTTCCCTTTAGTAAATTCATGTTGGCTGTTGTTGTTAACCTTCTTTTCTTCCATGTGCTGAGATACGATCTCCAGAATGAGATGCTCCATTACCTTTCCAGGGACGAAGGCAAAGCTGACTGATCTGTAACTATCATGGTCTTCCTTATTGCCTTTTTTGAAGACTGGAGTGACATTGGCTTTCCTTCAGTCCTCAGGCACCTCACCTGTTCTCCATGATCTCTCAAAGTGATGGAGAGTGGTAGAGCAACAACATCAGCCAACTCCCTCAGCACTTGTGGGTGCATCCCATCAGGGCCCATGGATTTGTGCGTGTTCAGTTTACACAAGTGATTTCTACCCCAATCCTCATTGAAGTCAAGAGTCTTCCTCCCTCCAGGCTTTCACTTTTACTCTCAGGGTCAGGGATTCCTGAGGGATGGTCTTAACAGTGAAGACTGAATCAAAGAAAGCATTCAGTAACTCCACCTTCTCTTCATCCTCTGTCACCACGGCTCCCACATCATTCAGCAGTGGGCCCACATTTTCCCTAGTCTTCCTTTTACCATTGATGCATTTGAAGAAGCCCTTCTTGTTCTCCTTTACTTCCTTTGCTAGAATTAATTCCAAGATGGCCTTGGCCTTCCTTGTTGCATCCCTACAAACCCTGACAGCATTCCTATAATTCTCCCAAGAGATCAGCCTATGAACTTCATTCTTCTATTTGAGTTTTTTCAGCAGCTCCTTCTCATCCATGCTGGTCTCCTGCCTCCTCTACTTGATTTTTTTATTCAAAGGAATGCACCTGTCTTGAGCTTGGAAGAAGTAATGTTTGAATATCAACCATCTCTCTTGCGCTCCCTTACCTTCTAGAGTCTTAGCCCAAGGGACTCCTCCATGTAGGTCTACGAAGAGGCCAAAGTTAGTCCTCCTGAAGTCCAGAGTTGCAATCTTAGTTGCTGCCTTGCTTCTTCCTTGTATGATACTAAACTCTACCATGTCATGATCACTACCTCCAAGGCTGCCTCCAATCCCATGATAACATCCCCACGTGCTTTTTTCTTTCATATTCGGAAGCTTTGCAGTCCTCTATGAGCGTTTGTCTAAACTAGGGGTGAACAAGAAAATAAGCTGTTTGAGGCACAGGCAGCTCCAGATACCATCTTCTCAGTTTTGAATGTTACCATCTACAGCTGTTCACATCCACAACAGTGAGCAGCTGTAGAGGTGGGGAGATGGGTGTGGGCAGTGAGTTTGCATGTGCAAAGTGGGGAGAAAGCACATAGGCACAGTGTGAGGGAAGAGGAGCTGCTGTAAGAAATGTCCCAGATGAAGTGCCATGGATGGTCAGGTTTATCTCAAGGGAATGGTAGGGGTGAGGATTTCATCTTGAATCAGTTGTTAACACACAGTCAGGCACAGAGGAATGAGGGGAGATGCTTCCAGGAACAAGTGAATAAGGTGACCAAGCTAGTTCAACACCTTCTTGTGAAAGACCAGAAAAAGATCCCCATTGAGAGAGTCGCTATCCTAAAGTCATCTTGGAATACAAAGATGTCTATTTGGCGACTGTCAAATTTGCTGACAGGACTCTGCAACAGGTATTTGGGCTGCAGTTGGTGGAGATTGATACCAAACACCACATCTGTATCATCACTAGCGGCCTACCCCACACAGAGGGGGACAACCTGTAACAAGACAAACAGACAGTGAAGCTGGTTCTCTTTATCCTCATCCTCAGTTCCACCTTAATGAAGAGCAACTCGCCCAAAGACAATGTAATGTGGGAATTCCTCTGCCACCTCTGGGTACAGCCAGGGAAGCGACACAAGGACATCAAAAAGTTGGTGACAGAGGAGTTTGTGTGGCAGGAATACCTAGAGATCATTTCCATCCCCCTGATGGACCCCTCCAAATTCAAGTACACCTGGGAGCCATAGGCAGCCAAGGAGACTTCCAAGAGGGATGTGCTGTTTTTCATGGTGAAGATTCAAAGGAAGGACCTCCTATTCTGGACAAGCCAGCACAACATGTCTGATGCCACCTCCTGATCTCCCCCTCCCAGAATAGAATTACCCCCCTATGTGAGGTACAGTCCTGTACAAAAAAAAAAAAAAAAGTCCTTCCTCACGATTCTATAAGTGGTTTTAAATGAAACAGGATCACTGTTGTGATTAACTATGGACTCAGTAATGGTGTAATGGCTTTAATCTGAAGGCTTGGAACAAAACCGAGGGCAGTATCTTTGCAAAATGTTACAGAGACATCTAAGGGAACACAGCTGTAGAAACTTAAAGAGCAAGAATGACCTGATCTTTAGATGAAAAACCACGTTGTCTATGTTTTTTAAATTCAAATTTAAATTTGATGCATTCACATGCATATAAAGAGTGCTGACTGAACATAACACAAATTGTCTTTTGCTTCATGAACCCCTTCCAAAGGAATTCTCGGAAGTCAGCTTTTGCACATTATTAACAACACACAAAATCTATATTTTGATTTTTAAAACACTTTGGGACTTAGTGGACATCTATTCACAGATCCTTCACAATTCCATTGGAAAAGTAATAAAACTGCTTCCAAATAATGAACTTTAAATAAGAGTATCTGCAAATTTTCATTTAAGTTGTACAGCATCTGAAATTCTTTCCCTGCAGAAATGATGGTACATGAAACTGTTTATCTTCAGGGCCCTATTAGAAGCTCATTTGTATTCCCAGGATCTTGCCTGAGGGAGTGGTGATAAAAAGTACTTTAAATTTATCCCAGACTTTTGCTTAAGGATTTTGCTTAAGGCTGATATTGGTCACTCATAAGTAGGCTATCTATACCAAAGTTTAAATTATGTGAAGAACCCCTTAACAGTTATCAGTAGATAGCTTCTCTACCTCAGAATACAAGACTGCCATGTGCACAGGACAGACCACACATGGACCAAAATCTGACTTTAGTTATGTCCATGTAAATCAAGTGCAATTAAAATATATTTTACCTATACAGACTAAAATGTCTAGTGGCCAACTGACTGTTTACATCTATCATAAATGCCTAAAAAAAATGTTATACTATAGGTAGCTGCACATTTTGAGATCACTTCATAGTGACACATAGACTGATCTGTCAGTCAGCTGCTAACGAAGATTATGTAGCCTAGGGACTCTACAAGTCTCTATCTACCCATGGATAGTGAGTGCATTAATTGGTATCTGAATTTTTGCTCAGGAACCATTTTTCGCAACATTTATAAATACGTGTTTTCTAAAAAATTGAAATTAACCAAACATATTCCATAGTATTGTTGGAATGGCATCAGTGGGATGGACTGCACAGGTGAATAGTTGCTGGTACTTGGGAAACTCTGCACTAATGTGAGAACGAATTATTTCTTGAGATGAATTTCAGAAAGAATTTTGAGCAGGCAATAAATATTGTAGCAAATCAGTAACCTTCCCAAAAGCCTAGGATTGTTACAAATTCTGGAGAAACATAATAAAAACCTGACCTGAAACACTGGCATATTATTCTACAGAAAGTAGATTTTCAGGAATGGGAGGGAGTGGGGAAATATAGGAGAGGAAGATTGCAAAAATTATTCTTTACAGAAATACAAAAGCAGATCTCAAGGTTCTGTATTAACACTCTAGACTTTGTTGAATAGAATCATAGACTTTGTAAAATTTCCTCACTTATAAACTAAAATGAAGAACATTCAGACTTACACAGTAGTAAGAGGTAAATTCTCTGTATGGCAGTGATTTTCACTGCAAATGAAAGTTACTTGTAACTATCACCCCATGCTTTTGGGAAACTTAGCTTAACTTTATGGCCAAAATTTCAAAGAAGGAAAATGCTTCATGAAAGGTCTAATACCCTTGCAAAACTCCTGAGGATAATCTAAATGTTTATGTTTTATGATGCTTTGTTGGTTATAAGAAACCCACCAAGTATTATGACAAGCATTATTTCTTAACCAAAACCAGACTTGAAGCTACTGTACAACAGAGGCTGGAAACCAATGACCACTAGAATTTGAAGTTTTGTGAATCAGCCAAATGATTTTGGGGTTACAGGTTACTTAATGGCTTTGAGCCCATTTTCCTGTGATATAAGCACTCGGTTTTTTCAAAAGTTAGTCAAAAAAGTTGTGACAATAATTCCCTAAGTATAGAAAAAAAAACCCTACATTTCAAAAATTATCCTTTTTATCTCTTTCCTCTGTCCTTTTTCTTTATAGCCCTTTTTTAATGGCCTTAACTCAGTGTATACGATTCCTTTATTTGCAGCACTCTCCTTGGTGGTATGAATCCATGGGTTTGTTCTATTTCTGTTTTCTTGTAAACACCATGGAGACATATCTAATCATGGTATTCCCAAAAATAAGAGTAGCTTCCATGTACTGGGGGTTAAGAAAAGATTTTGAAAATCTAATCCAAATATTAAAATCCTATTCCAGAAACAGAACTGACAAATTATTTCACCCAATGAAGCTCTGTAAATATTAAAAGATTCAGCTTCCACTGAAAATTGTGTTTCGGTATGTGTAAAATTAGCTAAATTATTTCGGTTGCTAGGAATATAAGCAGTACTAAGGATTGTATTTAGCATGTAAATATTATAGCCTTATAAATTAAAACAGGGAATATTTGGAAGAAATTTTGAATGTATAAGTGAATGCCTAATACCTTTATGACCTTTGCATATGAAAATGTATCCGCACAGACATATAAAAGTGCATAATTTATACAAGATAGTACTTTTCACTTTGTATCATAGATATGTAAAAGAATCATCTTAACATCAATCTTTAAAAGTGAAATATTTTTAATAATATTTTTTGTTATGTTTAGAAAGGATCTATGCTTTGCAATCTCATTGAATGAGCAGTTTAACATACATGTTATGAAGGCTGTGTAGCAGCTACTTAAAGGTCTGAAAGGATGCCTTAGAGACCTCACAGAAATCTCAGAATGTTCAGATTTCTACAGAAAGTAAATTCAAAAAGAATGTGAGGGGGAGGGGGAAGTTCAAAAGTTTGTTTTGCTGGTTCAAAGCAGAATGTAGAAGAGAGGGACTTGGGAGATTTGTAAGAGACACTAATCTCTTATGCCTGCTTTCAAAGGTGAAGGCTCTCATAATGAAGCCTAACTGAAATGTCTTCTGAGACAGTGGTTTCCATGCACCAATCAACCACTGTCATGACTCCCACTGAAACAACCATAACCTCCAGAGGCCTTCAGTGGGTTTCTTATCATCCCGCTTGCATCCTTCAAAAAAATCAGAAAGAAAAGGGAGGCAAGAAAACTCTCACACACATCTTTTTCAGGTCCTTGTTTTATTTCCTCTGGCATTATGCACCAGCAGAGGAACTACCCACCCATGCTGCCCTACATGTGGGATGGATGCTTCTCCTCACACATGAAGGGCAGCAGCAGAAACTTACTGCTATTAACAGCTAAAAATGCTTTAATTTTGAAACTATCTTATCACACATCAGTATTGATGACACATTCTTATATCACAGTATGATTTAGTGTATTACAATATAGGGAGGCAGATGTTTTTTAAAGGAAAGTGTAGTTTGATATTTGTACTATTTCACTAATTCTGTAGTCATATTTTTTTCATTATTAGATATCTTTCAACTATCACAGTGATCCTGTTTAAAAAGAAGACAGCATTCATCTAACAATTTTCCATAATACAAATGGTCTTTTACAAATAACATGAAATCTATAATTATCTCTGAATTTAAAAAAAAAATAAAAATACAATAACTTGCAAACTTTGTCATTTAACTTGTAGTGTAATAATCTTTTGGCACACCAAATCAAAACTCTAGGTAGAATGTACCTTAGTGTGATATCTAAGCATAGTTTGGGGCAGAGGTAGCACAAGTTAATATCAGAGGTGTCTGAGTAGCTGAATTAATATGAATAATAGAAAGACGAAAGAAATGGAAAATGAATATACAAGAGATACAAGAACTCAAATACTTAATAAGCCAGCAGCACATTAAGAAAAGGACTGACTACTTAAAGTCAATGAAAAGAAAATAGAAAGGAAAATCAAAGTTCTCTACTTCATTATGCTTTTCATTGTCTGAGCCTTTGGCCTGTGTGTAATTTTTTTGAAGACAGGTTGCTAGGCAAATTTTGTCATTTCCCTTTGAAACCAGACTAGGACTTCTCAAAAGGTCAGTGAGTCTCAGCTGGGTTGTTATAAACATGTGGGCGAGGTATCATACTAAAGACATTTTTGTTGTCCTCTACAAACACCTACTGGGCTTTTACATCAACAAAACCTTTTTTCTTTCAAGCTATAATGTGATGTATAAGGAAATACAAATAAAGATCAGAAATATCTGTTTAATCAACAACATCCTTTTTCTCATATTGTGATGGGTTGGGGTTTTTTGTCTGCTTGATTAGATTTTTGATTCAGCCCTGTATGTCTTGAAAAGAGCATTTATGTCTGAGACTGTTGTCAGTGTACTGTATGCCCATGAATGGCAGGGAGAGACTTGGGACTTCTTTCATGTTACTTTTTAAAAATAAGCATTCAAGGTTACTGACTCTCCATTGACTTTACCAGACAGATAGGGATAAAGAATAAGTCATTTGTAGAGTTTTCTTTTTCATCCCATAACCTTCAAAATCCTGGTTGAGAGCACCATATTTCACAACACAGCAGGACTTCTTCTGCCATGGTTCATCATTATGTACAACATCTGCACACAACAAAGGTTGCAGAGCAAATTTGGTTTTGATAGCAGCCAAGCTACAGCCACTGCATATGTAAGTGAGAAAAAAATCAGGATCCACAGCTGTTTCCAAGAGCTACAGTGTAGATGAATATATCCATGGACTGGGAAATGGAGCAACATGTACATAGAGGATTGAACAGTTTTATGCTGGAAAAGTGATCTTCTGTTTCTTCTGATATGAACCAATGGTTCTGGAAGGTGAGTGTCAGGAGGATGGAGCCAGGCTCTTCTCAGTGACTTCCAATGATAGGACAAGGGAAAATAGTGCAAACTGGGACATAGGAGGTTCCATGTAAACATAAGGAGAAACTTTTTCATGGTGAGGGTGGCAGAACACTGGAACAGGCTCCCCAGGGAGGTTGTGGAGTCTCCTTCTGTGAAGACATTCACAACCCACTTGGACGCGTTCCTGTGTGACTTTATCTAGGTGATCCTGCTCTGACAGAGGGGTAGGACTAGATGATCTTTCAAGGTCCCTTCCAACCCCTAACATTCTGTGATTCTGTGATTACTAAAAATACTAGACTCCTGAAAGGCCTGCTCCTGTCCTGGCTAATCCATTATTGAATAACTATTTCAGAGAGTTCTATAGTGATTTTGTAGGAGGTCAGAAGATCTTTCATATCCACAACAATTTTTAATTCTTTCAGTGTGTTAGACAGGGAAAAAAATGCATCTCCTGGTGAGCCACAGGAAGCAATGAGAGTTAGGTGGGCCAAGACTGTATACATAAGAGGACTACTGCACCAAAAAGGCTCCTTATCTTCCATGAAGACCTGATAGTCTTCATATAGACCACTGAGCTTTTCCTGACTCTGTTACCTCTGATCCACTCCCAGATATTCAAAGTGACAGTGAGTGGTAGAGTTAAACAGGTGGAACATTGTTTGAAGGACAAGATGATTTGAGGATTTTCATTTTCTCATTCACTTAAATTGAGGTTCTTCAATTACTGTTTTCTACAAGCTCCAGTTCTTGAGTTGCCATAAAAGGAATATCAGAGCACATCTCTGTCAGAAGTGTCAAAATAAACACTTACTTAAAAATTAAATTTTACTTTCATTTAGCTGATAGACTTCCAGCAAAATATTTCTCAGCCTGTTGTTACAGTAATCATTACTCTCCAAGGCAGTCTTTCTACCCAAGAAGCACCCTCTTTGCTCAGTTAGGAACCTCAACTGTAACTTTTACAGATTTAAAAAACAAATTGAATTTCTTCAGTCAAGGACACTACAGCCATTATTCTCCAAGAGTTTTTCCCCCCAGGTATTAGAAGTATATTGAAGCTCCAGTGCCATGATTTGATATAAGCATTTCCACCCTGCCCAGTAAAGGACAATGTTCCAAGACAGATTTCAAAGAATTAAAAGCAGCCACACCAAGAATTAAAAACTAGTAATAAATTCCTGCTGCTGATAATTCCAGCTTCTATGTAGGGAATATTTTTCCTTTGAATAACTTTGCATAACAAAAGCATACTAAAATGTGCCTAGCTATCAAAGAGAAAAAGAAGGTAAGCTCTAACTATGCCTTCTGGCAGAATAATAGCCTGTGCTTTCTTTGTTTCAAGCATACATATCTATATATCATGTTTTTAAATCTCTTTACTTAAAAGTTTTCTTTTGGAGCAAATTTTCAGATATTTCAGGTTCTTCATATATAAAGTGGGGGGACTGGGAAGGGGAATACAGGGGTGAGGTTTTAAAAATTTATTGAAAAATGTCTTAGTTATCCATAAATTATTCCAGATATAGGGGAAAAACCAATAAGGGATGGAGTTGGGTTTACTCATGTGTAAGCAGAGCAGTGAATTGTAAACTATTTTCTTCAGCCACTTTAAAGTTATAGAGGAGCAACTATCTTGAAAACTGGTAATCACATTGAGCTAAATACTTCACAGGGTTATGGGGATTAAGCAGGTTATATGGACAAGAGATCAAAATTACACATTCCATAAGGAGGAAGTTTCTGGTTAAAAAAAAAAAAAAAAAAGGGCTCTTAACCTCATTCTGCATTATGTGCAAATTCAAAAGTGTTTGTTAGAAACCAGAAAAATATTCTTTTGTCATGGGAATTACTTTCAATTTAGGAAGTAACATATCTATTTGGTGATAAGTAAATCGCCCTAAAATACCTGTGAGTTTGTTAAATTTAGATTCAATTGATGTACATGAATTGCAAGTAAGATTAAGCAATTCTTTCAGTATTTTTGATAATGTTTTCTCAGTGGAGGAGTTTAATCATTGCCTAATGAAAACTAATACAAGGAAAAAAAAAACCCTATATATGACAGTCTGAATAATATGCTTTTCACAGTAAGCATCTTTAAGATATCCTTCACAGATCATTAGCTTCATGGGATTAGGAATGAGCCTGCATAGATTTAGCAATGAATCCCCTTTCTCAGGATATTGTAACAGGTATGAATCCCTTTCCAGGACATCTGGTGACAGAGGGCAGCACTTTTTCCCAGGGGCCTTGTCAGACTTAGCCACATCCATTGTCAGGCACAGCTGGTGAAATCTGATACTCAGTTTAGTGCAACAGAAGTCCCCTTAAAGATGTTATCAAAAGTACAGTGACCACACCAAATGACTTGCGTTTTGAAAGCCTGCCACATTTCTCACATAATCCCATATGTGATTATCATACCATATAGACATTTTACTTTTTTCCTTCTGAAATATATTCATATTTACATATAGATATATATGTATTCTATTGTCTACTATTATAAAATTAATCACACAAACATTCTTTTCACCATTCAGTATGGACCTACAACTTGAATATACTAAACAAGTGGAAGAGAAGAAAATACTAACATGCTCTTAAATTATTTCTATGTTTTGGCAGATAACCTAGTAAATATCCTCAACATTTTTCCATCAGATGTCATATAAGGTTTGTATTACTCCTACTTGCAAATGGAATTTTAAATTTATTATAAGAAATACACTATGCAGTCATCTGGAATACACTTTAATTATGCCTTTTAAAGCAAATAGAACTGTTGCATCTGTACATCATAACAGTTAAAATAATTCATATAAATAGTTCCTTTGTAAATGGGAGCCAGGGTGAAAGTGATGGGGCACAAGATATTTATTCAGTAAAGTCCTCATTTTTCTGCAGGAAAACTCCTGCTGGCCTGCTGTTGTACACAGATCTCAGTCAAGTAAGGTGTTTAATGCTATGCTTTTTCTACTGCCTTCAACAATCCAACACAAATTGATTTTCATAATCCCCATGTTCTTCCCTGAACTATCATCCACATACAGCACATACAACACAAGCCAAAGTAGAGGAACCATTCCCTCACCAGTGGCTCACTCCACTGTAGTGACAGCAGCAGCAAAATACAGAAGGGCATGACAAATATTTAAATCCAGCTAAAATTAATCAGATGCTCAATTAGGCAGAAAGTAATCACCAAACCTGTAATTTGACTAAGACACAATAGTAAATGTTCCTACTCTTGCATATAGTTCCATGGGACCTTTAATTAGTTTAAAATAGCCTCATCTTTGGAATTCACTTCCCATCCTCTTGGTCAATAATACTCTCAGTTTACTGAACAGCAAGGCCCACGTGTCTTCCCCAGCTACAAGATACTGGGAAAACTCCAGTGCATGATGTTAAACATAAATTAGCTTGAGTTACTGCATTTCTGCAGAATTAGACTTACAGAAAGGATTTACTGCAGCACAGCTTATGTAAAAGTTATCAAAAAGCCAGACATCATAAGGTTTCTTCTTCTTAAAGCATGTTGATCCTGTGTTCATAAAACAATAGTTTTAGGTGTCACTCTGGAGTGCACACTTTCTACTATAGCCTCCGTATCTTCTTGCAGAAGCAGAGGTTCATGGGAAGACTCAGAGCGAAACACATCAGCTACTAAGTCACTGACCCTCCTTTCTTAAACATGTTCATTTCTCCAGGGAAAATTTCCATCTGGGTGTTGAACAAGAAAGCAAGTTGTTATTTTGTTTTGTCCAACAAGATCTCATACCACAGTATTCACTAAATTATATCCCTGTTGCCATGGAAATTGCAGAGATTTTACACCTTGGCATTTTGACTTCATTTCTGGATCGTATAGGCGAAGGAGGTGGAATAGGACAAGTTGAGCTAAGAGGGTAACACAATGACTTAAACATAAACTTCTCTCATAATTAAACCAAAATGTCAAGGATATGGAAAACATAGAAAAAAAATTGTATTTTAATGTAAGTATAAAGTACTAAGCAGATTTCCCTTTATATCTTAT
>WUAM01000305.1:606745-617710 GCA_024336885.1 Actenoides hombroni
TTTTTATTAAAAGCTTGATAATATTACCTAATGATATTTTCTCTTACTAACAGGACATGGAACAGTTATGAAAGCAGGTTAAATCTGTCTTTCAATAGAATAACACTTGGACCAGTTTTAGTTAACTTCACTATTAACACTTAAACACCACATGTTTTTGCAGAGTGTGAATTTACTAATAACATGAATATTAGAAAACTAAACAAATTTCAAATTTGTGATTTAAGGTTGTATTTAGCCATAATATAAGAAAATAACACTGATTATCACAGTAAACTGCTGTTTTACTTAATATTAAAACAGCATAAAAAAGAATTGTGTTCAAAATCATTAGCAGTTATATAAATTAGCAAATATGTAAATAGTTGTCACATAACCTTTGTAAGTCCTTCATTTAAAATAGAAATTGTGTGATGAAGACATCAAATTTCTTCTTAAGATGCAAAATGCACATGTCCTACTGTCAGAGTTCAAATGAAACTGGGGCTTCTAAAATTCCAGGCAGTGGATAATTTCATCTGGATTACTCTCTAATGCTACACAAGAGCTTCTATACTATGAGTGGTTGAGTGAAATGGACATTGAGCAGAACTCAGAGAGCTAATCCACTGAAGTTTGTTTCTCACAGTGACTGTTTTCAATAGGGTGAAACTATATGAACTTTAGTGGCTGTATATTTCAGTAGTGTTTCCTTGACTGTTGCCTTAACTTACAAAGTAATGAAAATAAGAAATTTGTATTATGTTCTTGATTCAAGCCAATTACAAGGGGTGGAATGAGGGAATCTAGGCATATATAGTCAAAATGCAATGCACAATGATACAAAGAGGATTATGGATGACATATAGAATTTAAATTCTACTCTGAATAATTACTTATTAGTCAGGAGCCACACTATGCATGGTAGTTAGGATGTGTTACTTAAGAATCATTAGCAGAGTATATTCTGAACCAGAATACCATGAGCATTCTTAATCAGACTTTGGTATTTTGAACACAGATCTTGTCAAGGTGAAATACATAGCATTGCTCACTATATTGTGTGGGAAGAGGAGATAGTTATATAGAAACAAGCCTGCAGTAGCTCCATGGGAGTTATTTTGAGATATTTATAAAGGGGAAAAAATGAAACATGTAAGAAAGTGTTGCTGAATGAGAAGGAGGACACAAACTGCAGCATCAGAGAAACAAGTAAGACATTACCTGCGCTGAGGTCAGCATACAGTTGTCCACCGCACAAGAAAATGGTTATAAAGGCTGTTCATTTGTGGAGGTCTACACCATGTCAAAAAGAATAAAGAGAGTATAGGTGCACTCTCCTACAACAACGTTATAAACAGGAAATGTGTACTGTGGTTTCATAGTCTGACATAGAAAGATCCACTGGTCTTAAGTTTATGCAAAGACTCTGAATGAATGGTATCACTACTAGTCTGGCCCTGCTAGCCCCCATTAACTGCTAGCCACCACATAGAAAAGCAGAGTAATTTAGATTGGAAATGACCTATGGAGGTTTTCCAGTCTAATAAGAATGAGCAGTTAGGAACAGTAATATATTAATTTTTTAACCTGCTCTTCTTTGGACAAATGAAGCAGAAGTTGCTCCAAAATCCTGGAAACCATTTCCAGGCACATTAAGGACAAGAAATTCACCAGGAGTTGTCAGCACAGCTTCACAAAGGGGAAGCCATGCTTGACTGACTTGATAAATTTCTATGATAAAGTGACTGGCAGAGTAGATGAGAGGAGAGCAGTAGACTTACTGAAGTCCAGTGAGTATGTGGACTTCAGTAAGGCATTTGACACTGTCCACCATAAGGTTCTCATAGACAAGCTGTTTCTATATGAGCTGGTTAAGCAGACAGTGAGTTGGAATGAAAAATGGGTGAATCACCAGGCCTATGGAGTGATAAACAGTGGCTCAAAGTATAGTTGGAGGCCAGGAACTTGCTGTGTAACCCAGGGGTCAATACAGGGTTCTGTTCTGCTTAATATATATGGTTATGACCTTGATGATGGGACAAAGTGTACCCTCAGCAAGTTTGCAGAAGACACAAAACTTGGAGGAGTGGCTTATACTCCAGAGGTTTGTGCTGCCAACCAGAGAGACCTTGGCAGCATGAAGAAATGGACTACCAGGAGCCTCATGTAGTTTTTGTGGTTTAAGCCCACCAGCTGGCAACAAAGCACCATGCAGCCGCTTGCTCACTCCTACCCCCTTCCATGGGATGGGAAGAAGAAAATACAACAAAAGGCTCAAGGGTCAGGACAAAGAACAGGGAAGGGTACAGCCAGAAATAATGGGGAAACGAAACACTCAACTTAGGGAAACAAAATTAATTTAATCTAAACAACAAACCCCCCACCAATTTACCAATTGAAGCAGACTAGGACAGTGATAAATACAACTAGATCTTAAAAACACCTCCCCACCCCTTCCTGCTGTCAGCTCTGCTCTTGATTCTCTACCTTCTCCCCTGCAGTGATGCAGCAGGGCAGGAAATGGAGGTTGTGGCCAGTCTGGCCCATGTTGTTTCTACCATTCCTTCTTCTTTCAGGAGGAGAAGTTCTCACAGTCTTTCCCTTCTTTAATGTGGCATCCCTCTCATGGGAGATAGTCCTCCACAAACTTCCTCAACTAGATAGAGTCTCTTCCACAGGGTGCAATCCTCCCAGCAATGGGCTTCCCTCAGAGTCATGGCCTTTTTTGAGACCAGCCAGCTGCTGCAGCGTGATTTCTCCATGGGCTGCAGGCAAGATTTTGCTCCACTATTGATCTCCATAGGCTGCAGGGTCTCAGCCTGTCATCTCAACAAAGGCTGAAGGGGAATGGCTGCTTCAGGGTTCCTCCCCTGCTTCTTTCTCACTGATCTCAATGTCAACATGGTTATCTCTTTCACATCCCACTCCTTTCCCAAACAAAAGAATTCCTAAAACAAAAGAATCCATCCAACATATTTTTTTTCCCCTCTTAAATATGTTATGGAAGAGGTGCTGATCATCTTGGTGTTGTCCAGAGGCAGGTCTGACTTGAAGCTGTTGGAGCTGCTCAAATCTTCTTACAGAAGCCACTCCAGTAGCCCCCTACCCTGCTACCAAAACCCCACCAAACACAAACCCAACACAGCAGCTCAACAAGGAGAAGTGCAAGTCCTGCACCTGGTAAAGAATAACCACAGCCATTAGTATATACTGGAGGCCAACTATCTGGAAAGCAGATTGGCATAAAAGGACCTGGGGGTCATGGTGGACACCAAATAGAATACTAGCCTTTGTTGTAAAGAAGGTTAACAATATTCTGGGCTGCATTAAGTATTGTCAGCAGGTTGAGAGAGATGGTCCTTCTTATCTGCTCAGCATATGTGAGTCCACACCTGGAGTACTGTGTCCAGTTTTGGACTTGTCAGTATATGAGAGGGACGGAGCTACTGAAGAGAGTCCAACAAAGGGCCACAAAGATGATTAAAGAACTGGGTGATTTCCCATAGGAGGAAAGGCTAAAAGAGTTGGGACTGTTGAGCTTGAAGAAAAGAAAGTTCAGAGGGAATCTTGTTAACGTATAGAAATACTCCAATAGAGAATGCAAAGAGGACAGAGACAGGCTCTTTTCAGTGTGTCCAGTGACAGGACAATGGGCATAAACTGAAACACAGAGGTTCCCTCTAAACATCAGTAGGCACTTTGCGAGGGTGACTGAGCATAGGAGCAGGTTGCCCAGAGATGTTGTCTCCAGTCTTGGAGATATTCAAAAGCCACATGAACACAGTCATGGACAACTGACTCTAGGTGACCCTGCTTGAGGAGTGTTGGACCAGATGACGCCCAGAAGTCCTTTACAACCTCAACCATTCTGTGATTCTGTGTAACCCAGATCCCTCAAGCTTTCCTCATATGTCACGTACTCCAGTTCCACAATAACCTTGGTGGGCTTCCACTGGACTGACTTGACTATGTCAGTCTCCCTGTGTGGTCTCTTAAGTACTAAATAGAAGTGAAGAAACACTTTTCTCAACTTACTCAGTATGCTTTTGTCAATATAACCAGAGTGTGCTTGACGGAGTCATTTTGCTTGGGAACTTTATTGCTTGCTCCTCCTTTCTAACTGAAAACAGTAAGGCATAGCCAAAGAAATTCTATGCTAGTGTATGCAAAATAAGGTTCCCAAATATGAAGGCCGAGATTATCATTTTTATATGAAAATAAAAGATTCTGAATGGTCAAACTTCAACTATATTATAAAAATCATATTTCACAGGAAAAAGAGGATCTCTCAAAATCTGGTTCCTAGAAATATAGTCATGTTCTGTTTAGTTTTTTAAGAACTCAGTTTTTAACCTTCCTGTCATGGAGGAATAGTTGTGGGGTTTTTTTTGTCTACAAAGATATAAATAAAAAAAATCCCAAAAGATAATAAGTGAATGAGCCCCAGTCTTTCAAGGCATAATTTCCAGTTCTTAGAAGCTTGGAGTTTTTGATGACATTTAAAAGTGAAAGAGGTAAAGTTATTACTGGCATTACTGTAGAAACAAACTTCTGAGTAGAACTGAGAGGACCTATCTGTCCCTTTCCTAATAAAGTTTACCACATCACTAGAGAGCCTGTAGAAGTGTTACTACCTCAGCACTGTCCTTTTCAATCACAAAACACTGAAAGCAGAGAATAAACTCAAGTGCTACATAATCTGCTGCTTATTTGTCTCCTTCTACAATCACACAAGGGTTTGGAGTTTTTTTCTAAGGTGCTCTGCGTCCTTCATTCTCATATCCCTGAACAGGGAAAACTGCAGAAATGCAAGACATTACAGATAAGAGCACTGTACACTCACACAGCCTTGTTAGACCAGATATATGAAGCAATCCAACACCAGAGAAAGTCAGGAGTTGGAGTAAATATGATGTAGAATGAGTGCACACATGCTATACCTAAAACCTCCCAGTGAAGCTTGCTCTAGCAACCATAAATAAATGTTTGAATAGGCACTTACTGCTGACAGGCAGTGGATGTCATCCTTTAAATAGGAATATTCTTTTAACAGCAGGAGTTCCTCTGAAAGCAGATTTGAGATAACATCAGAGTCCACTGAAATTATTTTCAGTATGCTACTACAGCATATCACCAGAAGTACTTTAAAATGTTTGTACAGCTGTGTAGTAATATTATGTAGTAGTAGTATCTGTTTATCATACACTATTATCCAAACTGGAGTAATTAAACTGTCAAGCATTCACACCCATCCATGAATCTTACAATTCATTTATCATTAAAAAGATACACAGATCCAAAAGCCATTTAATGGAGTTATTCCTTCTTAGATTTCAGATGCTTATAGGCAATAAGAACCAACGATTTCATTCACATCCATCAGGTCACATCCTTGTTTTTCCATAAAAATGTTGTCCTACATGGCTTCCTGAAGTACATAAAAGATCTGATGCTGATCTTGAAATTTCTTTCTCCTGCAGTTTTTCTCATAAATTAAGTCAAATAGACAAGAAAATAGTTGTGTCATTTTGTGAACAATCTTATAACATGGATCTTAAATCTCTTTGCATGTTTTATGATGTGTACAAAACAATAAAAACCTACGGACCTATTCCATCCTTGATTCCGTGCTCAAGAAATCTGTGAACATTATTTAATAGTGCCAAATCAAGCTCTAATTTTCAAAGCATCTGTATGTATGCAGTTACATATATGTAAAAAATCGTCACAGTCATAGCCAATTCAAGTACTGAGTTACAGTAGATATATTGTTCATTTTGAACAATTTAACTGTCTCCACTTAGTGGGACTGATAAATTTATTTATTTATTTTGTAGATCCCTGGTAGATGTGCCCTCATTTGATTCTTATAAAACTGCTTAAGTCTCTCAGGCTTGTGAAATATCATTTAGATCAATTAGATGAAGTGGAATCAAAAGAAGTGTTCAGTGGCTAAGACACTGAATAAATGTACCAGTAGATTACACAACAATAAAATGACAAAATAGGCTATTTAATTCTAGACATTAAATCCTTAATGCTCACCTGGATCCTCAGTCTGATTAGGAGAATATGATAATTCAGGAAATTAAGTAACACATGCAGACTAGATTCACAGCAGGCCTTTCTTCCAATACAGCAACTGGCACAGCTGGTCTCCAAGTGCAAGTAATAGCACAGCACTAGGTCCTCCACTTCAAAATCACTCCCCAGCACATCAGGCATTTCACGCACTCCAGTCTTGAAAAAGAAAAAAACCCAAGAACAACGGAAAAAAAAACCAAACCCACACACATAAAAAACAAAAAAAAACCCCACCAACAAAAAAACCTCAAAATAAAAAAACAACCGAAAGAAGCAGCAAAACCCAAACCAACATAAAATCGAATTCTTGCACACAGTATATTTTTTTAATCTATTCAAACACATGACAAATTACTGAGAAAGATGTCTGTCTACAATAATGTCTTTTTACAAGTTGTTCCTATTATTACTGAAAAGATTTCGGTACAATTTATGTTGTTCAAGGTGACCTCCAGTTAGACCTTGAATACTCATAAGTTGGTCAAAAATGTAAGTTATAAAACTTGTGAGGATAAACAGGTTAATATAAAAGAGTGATTGCATGAGTGCTTATAGTAAGCCATGCCAAGTGTGAAGCAGATGTCTAGTTCAAAATGCTCTTTGCATACAATAAAAGTGTCTGTCTTCCCCCAAAGAAACAGCCTTTTTCAAATGTTATTAAACAATCCCCAATTTACACAATATTCTGGCCAACCCCATACAGTGGAGAAGGTTACAAATAATTCTGTGCAGAAATGTTTATATAAACTTCACAGTGGTGCACAGATGAAGGCTATGACAAGTTTTACTACTGTAGAAATATAATTTACTGACCTGAAACCTCTCACAGAACTAAATGCATCAATTTGTTATATCATTTTGCTAATGGCATCAGAATAGCACATAACATTATGGGAAGCTGAAGCTAGATGGAAAGGCCGATGTCTTCTGACAGAAACTAAACTTTGCATATTGGTCTTGTTTTCTCCAAGAGGCTGATCCTGGTCCTTCAGAGTGGTAAAAGAACATTGCAGAACATCTGTGCTGTATTTTCTCTTCATACATTTTAAAGTCATCTTATTTGAAGAATGTGTATCAGTTGTGCTGTGTCTGGAATATCATATATCCTCATGAAAATTAGACAAGGGGCAGGATCTATCATTGGCTTAATTTCCCCTAGCTTCCAAGCACTGGACTGGGAAAGATTATGTTCATTATGATCATTTGTTGGACCTCCTTCACTTCAGAAAGGGCCTTTCTTTTTCAGTTGCATTATTTTGTGTAGAAATCTGTCCTGTTCTAAGGCTGCAGTACAGAAAACAACATTTGTTTTCTTACAAAATATTTGTTAGGTACTTGGAACAAACCATTTACAGTTCTGTACATTTGCTACTTGCTATTATGTGTAATAACTATGCATAGCAATAAATGAACACCCGAAGCTTAACTCGTTCTGTTGTTGACGTATATAAAGGAAAACCACTATGACAGCACTGGAAAAGATAACATTTGTTTCTCTATAAATGTGAAGTATGCTTTGGAGGATACCTTATAGAGGATATGGGAAGAGTTCGGCACTGTCAGTATATACTGAGCTGAGCTGTATTGAACTGAGCTACAAGTTGTTTAGTTCTTCCCAGGAAAAACTGAAGGCACAGGCCCGTGCCCTCTAGGAGCATGGGCGGGCTGTTACCATTGAGTCAGAGAAAATCTGTGCCCCTGAAGAGAAGCTGCAGGCTTAGAGTCTGCTTCTGAAACCCAGGGGTGAGAGTTCTCACTCTTTTATATCACTGCAGGCACTGTGTTATTATCTTTCTTTACACACCTTATGAGCGAAAACAGATGGAGAAACACCTAGATCAGGAAAGACATGGGGCCTCATGTGCCAAACTGCTTGCATGACAGCAATTGTGGGAAGACTAAGAAAAAATCCAGAGTTCTGGAAAAATGTAAATTAAAACACTGAGGCAACTAATGAAATTAGATATCCACAGACTTTAGCAAGAAGTACAGTAGAGGATTTTGAGTACTCAGTTTAGGGGGAGTAACTATTCAGTTACGCCTTGACTTAGACCAAATCCCAAAAGGCAAGTGCTCCTTTACAGCCTCTGGAAAACAGACAGCAGAGACTATCCAAATTCTCCTCATAAAAAAGCACAGGAGTCTTCCTTTGAGCATATATGCCCAACTAAACACAATATAAACCTCATTATTAAATGTGATATTTGGACTTCCTAGACAATATCCACATTTCGGTCTCTGGCCCTAAGGGAAAAAGAGATTTTTAAACCTACAGTAGAGTAAAATTTACACTTTTTTACCATTACTACATAGATATACCTAGAGGTTAAGGAAAACTGAAGATTTTCAACATTAGGATTCACAGAAAACAATTGGTAATGTTATATGAAGGTTGCAATAGTGATATTACTGAATCAATAACAGTATTTCTAGAAATTGGATGAGTCCTACACCTGTCTTGATAATTGTTGCATAAGATTAAAGACTGAATAACTTTTCAGACCTAATCGTGATACTTTTCTATTCTCTACATAAAATCATTTTAAAAACATCCTACTTTGAAAGCCTAGAATCTTTCCTTGAAATTACATGAACTAATTTATCTCCTTTTTCTTATGTAAGGATATTCAGGTTCTATCTAGAACCAACTTTTAGTGATCTTTATCATTACTTTTACCAAATATGAATTGTAACAGAAATTTATGAATGGAAAATACGTCTTTTTCTTTGCCTTATATATCTTCATAAGCATGTGTGTGAGATCAGAAAATGTGATTTCTATTCACTTTTTCCTTCCTTGTTTTTAAAAATTGTGGCTGAAAAACAATAACCATCATAGCAAGCAGTCCTTGCCATTATACATAGTGAGAATATAACTAGATAATTCACAACATTAGGTTTTGCCATATAATATCTACTTGCAGAATACTTGTCACAGAACCAGGACTTCAGTCTCTGAACTGGTTTTCATGCTTTTTCAAGTTTCTTCTGTGTAAAGGGAGAAGCTTACTAGGACAGGTATGAAATCTGAAAAATACAGTATATGTATAATTAGTTCAAAAATCACAAGATATTTCTTGCTGAGAGATCTGCAATGGCATGTGAGCAGACTTTTTATTTAGAGAAGCGTTTTTTGGTTGATTTTTTTTTAAGGAGAGAAGCAATAAAAAGGTGGTTAGTGGACGAACAATGAGAACTGGAAAAAATCCTTATAACGAAAAATGCCTGATTCCATTTTCAGACCTTTGATATACAATTTATTGTTACAAATCAATAGTTTCTGTCATGATTTAAAAAAAAAAAAATTGAATGAATTTCACTAATTGTCTCTAAAAAATTATTAAAAGATGGAATTGTATTATTTTGAATCCACACAAACTGGGGGCAATTTAAACTGCAAGATTTTGAAAAACAAAACAGATATCTGTTTGGTTTTTTTTTGAATCAGTTTCAATTCTCAATAATATCCAAAAGTCTTGTCAAGGTCTGCTATGCCTTTGCTGTTTAATATATAGTAGAAGATTTTCAAAGAGGTAGTTTAAGAAAAAAATCACTCTGTAGTGTACAGAATAGACAAGTAGTTGAATGGGCTGGTAAAGGAAGAAAAAGGATCATTCTTACTAATACCATAAGAAACAGCAATATCCACATGTGACCTAAAGGATAATATGAAGCAAAGTGGAAGATACCAGCAAAGATAAACAGCGGTGTCAGCCGCAAGCTGATTTGGAGAAGAGATGGGGAAGCATTTTCCCAAACTGCAGTTCCTCAGACCAATTGAAGACTGACCAAGCCAGTGCTCCTGCCCCTGTGCTGCACAGGGGAGGACTGACTATGATCAGTTAACAGACTGACGATGCACTGTCTACTGCTGTGTAAAATGAGCTGAGCCACCTGAAAAGGAGCTAGCCTTGTAGCCCATCTAATAGACTCTTCTCAGGTTCACACTTTACAGGTAATTGGATATTCATTCCCTGATTCAGTCTTGTACAGACAGAGACTTTTTTGTCTTTGTCTGAGATTTATTTTATGATATAATGAACTGAAGATACCCAGCTCAAGAAGTGCAGCCCTAATCATAAATTTGTCTGAGGTATGCAATTGCAATGGAGAAGCCAAGAGACACCTCGAGAGAGGTTAGGAATTAAAACAGTAGGAGACATGAAGGGAGAGAATATAAGCAGAAAGGTTCTGCTGAAAGGTTCTCTTTAGAAGGAAAACAACTGTTATTATTATGTAATGGATTAGATTATTTTTCTTTAAATAGACTTTTCAGTGACAGCTTTTTAAGACTCCTGGGTTTCAGGCATCACACTGATGTTGTATCACACTTTAATGTATTGGTACATTTGAGAAGGCACAATGGGCCTTGCACTGAAGGGTGCTCTGCCCCTTCAGTTAGACCTATAATAGTATAGCAATTAGTGTGATTTTCTTATGTGTGTTATTGTTTAGACAGTTAGCACTTGCAGGAATTTTGTAGAGGAAAAAAATGTTTTATCTAATTCATCTGTAAACATAAAGCATAAAGTCAGTACAAAGCATAACTTTTCCTCTAAGCTGATGAAAGAAAAAGATATATTTAAGTTTTTAATCAGGCAACATCAGAGCAAGTGAAGTCCAGTTGTACTGCATCTCACTTGACAGCTTTTGAATTCAGAAGCTGTGTATTTAGATAATTCAACCAAGCCTTGATCACTGGAATTTTGTTCAGATATGACTGTGCCACAAAGAATTCTCTAATTATGCTAATCACAATGCCTTGGCATTCACTCAGAGGAGTCAGTCTATATTCATTGGCAGCAAGAAGTGTCAGAACAGCATGCCACTACTTGGCTACTTCCTTAATAGCCCACCAGCTTCTGTCAAAGGCTGAGGGTCCCGTTCCCCTCCAGTTGG